>CM028129.1:1673655000-1673845000 GCA_016271365.2 Neoceratodus forsteri | reverse complement strand
GAGCATCATGACGTCATAGGGCTTTTTGTAGAAGCAGTGTACAGTTACAAATAAAAAGGGTAATTGTGTCTGCATTCTTTTCACAATGACAATTACATTGAGTAAGCTGTTGCACTGTGCTGCCAAATGTTCAGAGCCCAGCCCAGCTCAGCAGACATAAATCAAGGGTGACTGTAATCAACTGTAAGCATTTAGCACTGTCTGAACCATTAACAAAATTGAAATGTCCTGCAGCCTTGAACCTCTTCATAGGAAGATTTTATTTTTTAATCCCCCCCCAAACACACTGACACACACACCTAAAAGCTTAGTTGTCCTGCTTGCTCATTTCTTATCATTATTTAGGCAGATTTAGCTGAAGCAGGAAAACTGACTGTTGTCCCCGTGGTTAGAGAAGAGCACAAAAAAACTTCAGGTTCAAATCCCGCTACAACTCACTCAACATCTAGCTTGGAGTGAACCCTTGAGTAGGTCAATTGGCCTCCTTATAAATTTAAATCTCTCCCAGATGTAAAACTGGGCAGAAAGGAGTGGGACCCAAATGTTGTTAAGATGTTTCATAGCTGGACTACTATCCTGGCCATGGGTGTAGGCAGGCATACTCCATGTACACCATGGTGTATACTTGTATTGAAGGGGGGCAGCATATAGGCTCTTAACAGCTTCCCTAATCCATGGACACAACACAGAACCAGCAGAACCTTTCTGTATGTTTATATGTCAGCAACAGAAGGATTGGCCACTGCTACTGTCTTTGCAGCCCACGGGCTATACAGCTTTACAGGGTCTGGGTTGGTATATTGTGTCCCAAGGAACAATGCATGACATCTGCATATACCCATGCATTGGGGGCAGCAACCAGTATCAGGGAGTACAAATGTGTATTGATTGTGCGTTGTGCCATACAGGGACACACACACAGTTCTAGTGTACATATGTATATTGTCTGGCTTGGCTACACCTACACCCTGCCTGGAGCAATGCTCCTCCGCTGTCTCACCTCACCTGCCAGATGCCTAAATAATCCTTAGCACCCCCCCCGCTAGCTGACTGCTCAGCCTGCCTTAGCTGCCTAACTAACCTCCTCCTTAGTCCTTCAGACAGAGTGCTCCAATCGCCGCCTGCCTGGCCCACCACTCACTCTATTCTCTCCCAGCGCACCCCTGCAGCACCGGACAGCGAACGACTAGATGAAATTAGAAGTGTAGTTGTAGTGATGACATGAGTGTGTCAATCCTGGGCCCCTTATTGATTTCCAGATGGGCCCCTCAGTATCTAGTACTTTCTTGGAGGGCTGAGCTCCCTAGACCACTACAGTCAGACACAGACCCTGGAAGAAGCAGCAGGTGACCTAACTAAAGACAAGTACAGCAGCAACGACTAATAAACTATCTACAGGCTCTTCTGCAGACTGTAAACAAAACACAGCTGACCAGGAGTGCCTGGTGGTCTCTCCACTGCCGACTGACTCCCTCCCAACCCAGTCCTGTCCTGACCTGGACAAATGCACCTCCTCTGATCGCCGCTTCTCTAGTCTCAGACTCTCCCATTTTCCCCCAATAAACAATTCAACTGTGCACTGTCCTGGAGAAAAAGGCAAAATATTTGAACCATAAAAATGTTATCTGCACTTTATCCCCTTTAGCACATTTTCATCTTCAGAACTTCCGTTGTAGCTTACCAGGTCAATGGCGGGTAAAACAGCATGGCAAGTGCCTGGAAAGAAACACCACAGCTATGCGGGGCACCATCTTTCATAGATAAAATCACCACCTTACCCATTTTTAATGTTCAGTAGTTGATCTCCTGCCCCGTAGACAAGACACACACACTGCTGACTGCACTCACTGCCGACGCGACTTTGCCACTCCTAGAACAAGTCACTAAATATAGTAATTTGTCATGGAGCTGTGATGGGCAATTAGGAAAATTCAGGCTCAGTGTAACTCAGATCTAAAATGGATGCATATAATGCCTTCCAGTGCATAGTTAATATTTGGTACTAGTCACTTTCCAAGTTCTAAATTTATAAAACATTCCTAACATAATGACAGGTCAATACTGAGGAAGCCAGAGTCTGTAAGGTTCCTGATTCCCAGTGACCAAACCAAGGTTGACAGGTGGAGAGCCACAGATCACTCCAACTTTTCCCAGTATGGAAAAGAAGAGGTCTAAAATTTACATTAAAAATCTGTATAAAAAGACTAAAGGATTCACCACGTTTAGGCCTCCTTTATTTACTGGCAAGTACAATATATTTCTTTTAGGATTAAGGCTGTTGCCCCATACTGCTTGAAAGAAAATACTATACAGGTAATTTCCAAGGCTTTGGGGGAAAACATAACTGAGGTATAAAATAAAGGGCCAAAATGTCTTAATTAACATAATTCTCATGTTCTTCTTCCCATTTGCCACTGGTTCAATTGAAAAACAAGGGTCTTACCCTGGTTTAGTCTTAGTTCCCAGTTAACTGTGTCCATTTGTGGACCACCAAAGGTAATTCCCAGGATCAATACTGATGTGTCAGTCCTCTGAATTCCCTCTGTGTGGGGAATGACAGACACATGAGTGCCTAAACTAACACCTTTGCTTTTATCAGGGTTTAAGGAAGCTCCTGAGAAGGACCCATAAACATTACAAATACTTATTGCTGCCTTTGCAGGTTGTTCGTTAGTAGTTACAATGCAGAGATCATCTGCATAGGCTATAGCTTTAGCAGGAAAAGGCTGTCTTCGGCCCTTAAAACTGTATTCTAGGGAGGAATTCAATGCTTTCAATAGTGGGTCAATACTAAAATACATACAAAGGGGCTCAAGGACATCCTTGATGCACCCCTTTGATGGGGATCAAGGACCTTTCCATCCATTCATCATTGGATGGATAGTGGCCGTTCTGTAACACCTGTGGAACTCCACACATACTCAGAGCATACCAAAGAAAATCATGATCAATAGAACCAAATGCTCGAGATTGATCCAAGGATAGGACATAGCCGCTAAGTAGGCTTGAGTTCCTTTCAAGATTTCTCTCTAAGGAGAATCAATGATCCATAACTGCTCTGTTAGGGATAGAGCAGATTTGAACATGACTAATAATGATGTTAGCTATGGGCAATAATCTAGAATACAAAATTTTCATTAGTATTTTAAAATCAGTGTTGAGGAGACTGATTTGTGTCCAGTTACCCATCTGCCTTTTATCGCCTTTTTTATGTAAATAAATAAGCAAACCTTCTGCCATGTAATGGTACTGATCGAGTCTATAAGATTTCTGTGTACACTAAAGCTAATTCTAGAGCCAGTTCTTTGCCTATTAATTTGTACAAATCACTTGTAAGGCCATCTGGCCAATTGCCAGCAACAACAGGACAAGAGGAGTACCACGGTCTCCCCCCCCTGTCCCGACTTGCACACAGTTGCACTACTTACTGCAGTTGTTTGTGTCTTCTTCTCTCTCCTGCCTGCCTCGCTGCTCGCTCTGCCAATGGATTGCTTTGCTGTGCCTGCCCTGTTGTGGTGCACCCACCATGCGGATGCCTGATGGAGATCTGCGGATCGATCGCCTGATCGCTCCGCGGCCACCCTCCTGGATCGATCAGCTGCTCCGCCCAGCTCGGACCGGACGGCTTCGCTTGATGCTTTAAAAAAACTTGCCTTGCTAGCCCTTGAGTGTCTGCCAATCTGCCCCAGTGCTCGGCTGGCTCGCCCGACTCCCGACGACTGTCTCGACTTCTTTTCTCAGCAGCCTGCTGCACCACGACGAGGATGGACCCAGAGACCTGGCATTCAAATCCCCGCCGATTCCCCACGCACGCTGCAGACGCAGATTGCGCCTAAGGCGCCAAGCAGCGCCGAGCTTCCCCACAGCCAATCGCAGCAGCCAGCCCCAGGCAGCAAGTAAGCAAAAGTGGCACCCATCAAGACTTGCCTTCAATGCCTTGCCCCAACTAAGTTACCCCAAGTGTTCCAACCAATGATTTTGGGGCTAAGCTAACCTAAGACAGTCGGCGCAGCGCATCCGTCCCCTGATTGCATCAGCAGCCTGTGTCTGTGCTAATTTTGCAGCACAGCAGACTGTCAGGCCCCTGAGTCCCTGAAAGAAACCGCCTCAGGTCCTCCTCACACACACACTGTGCAGCACGAAGCGCAAGCACAGCAAATGGCATGATGTTATTTGTTATTATGCCACCACGGCAAGCAGCAGCCGCAAAGTGCATCCGTCACATAGGGAGCCCCAGGGCAGG
The DNA here is from genome assembly GCA_016271365.2 of Neoceratodus forsteri. Taxonomy (NCBI): domain Eukaryota; kingdom Metazoa; phylum Chordata; order Ceratodontiformes; family Ceratodontidae; genus Neoceratodus; species Neoceratodus forsteri. The sequence continues at coordinate 1,673,840,757 of CM028129.1, read as the reverse complement.
AGGGTCGTAAGCCCCGTCATAGGGGTATTGTCTTCATAGGGGTCGACGCACACCTGGCCACTTCCCAAATGACGCCCTGGTCGATGTGGTAATGGGTGATGAAGGCATGTGCTGACTTCCGGTAGCAGCCCTGCAGATTTCCTGGATAGGGACGCCCTGGAAGCAGCTACCGATGCAGCGGTATGGCGGGTAGAATGAGCTCTTATCCTCTGGGAGGCTCCATGCCGCCAACCTATAGCAGAGATCTATGCAGGAGGTGACCCACCTGCCTATCGTCTGCTTTGGCTGCAGGTCTGCCAGGTGCAGCTTCCGCGTAGGTGACAAACAGCTGGCGAACCTCTTCCCCGAACTTCAGGCATCCGCTTCTTATAATAAGTGAGCGCTCTTCTAGGGTCCAAAGTATGGAGCCTATATTTCGGCCTCCGAGGTGTGATTGGGGTAGAACACCGGCAGAGTCAACACCTGGTTAAGGTGAAACTCCGACACCACCTTCGGAAGGAATTTCGGTTGGGGGAGCAGGACAACCTTGTCCCTGTGGAAGACCAGATAAGGAGACTCTATGGAAAGCGCCTGGAGCTCTCCCATCCTTCTGGCTGACGTGATAGCCACCAAGAAGGCAGTCTTCCACGACAGGTGAGAGATGTCACACCTGTGCATCGGTTGGAATGGCCTGTCCATGAGCTTAGCCAATACCAGCAGTAGATCCCACGGAGGTGGAGGTTCTCGCACAGGAGGGGATATGTGATCAAGGCCTTGGAAAAAGCACCCGACCACCTTTTCCTGCACCACCGATTGCTTCCCGGCCCGCGCCCAGTAAGCAGAGATGGCTTCCAGGTGCATCTTAAGGGTCGTTGACCGAAGCCCTTGCTGAGAAAGGGACCACAGGTAGTCCAGAATGCTTGCCAAGGGACAGGCAGAAGGGTCCAAGCCCTTCCCCTGACACCAAATGGAAAAATCGCTTCCATTTGAAGGCATGGCATTTTCTGGTCGACTCTACGGGACGCTCCAACGACGCTGAGGACCTCATCGAAAGACCCAGGCCTGGAACTCTAGCCGCCAGGAACCAGGCCGTCAGGTGCAGGGATTGAAGGTCCGATGGAATACCTTCCCTGATTGACCAAGATCAGGTCCGGGCGGGCTGGAAGCCGCCCGGAGCCTGGAGCTGAGACTGAGGAGATCTGGATACCAGAACTGAAGGGCCAGTCTGGGGCTACCAGAATCACCTGCGCCTTGTCCCTCCTCGCCTTGAGAAGCACCTTGTGGATCAAGGGAAATGGGGGAAGGCGTAGAAGAGGCCCGGGGTCCATGGCCTTGAGAAGGCATCCCCCTGCAGCGAGCCCTGCTGAGGGGGGTGGGCATGAAACAGTCTCAGCTTCGCATTCTCCCTGGAGGCAAACAAGTCCGCCTGAGGCATGCCCCAGTGGGAGAAGAGATCTTGTACTACCTCCGGCAGGAGAGACCACTCGTGAGACGCAGCCCCTATCCAGCTTAGGGTATCAGCCAGGGTGTTGGAGGCTCCTGCCACGTGAATGGCGAGGAAATCCGCCTCCAGGCTGCGCACGAGAGACCAAATGCGGAGAGCTTCCCTGCACAGAGGCATGGAGCGCATCCCGCCCTGGTGGTTTAGGTAGTACATGGTCATGGTATTGTCCGTCTGGACCTGAACCACTTGGCCCCGTAGAAATGAAGCGAAGGTGGTGAGGGCTAGACGAACCGCTCGAAGCTCCAGCAGGTTGATGTGGCATCGGGACTCCCAAGGGGACCAGAGGCCGTGCGTTCTGTGCTCCCCCAGATGGGCACCCCAACCCAGAGAGGCATCGGTCGATAGAGAGACCGTCGGCTCGGGCGGACAAATGGGATGCCCTCCTGCAGATGTGCCGGAACGGTCCACCACTGGAGAGCATTCCACATCCCCTGGGTCACTCTCACTAGCTGATCCAACGGATCTAAGCGCTGTGACCACTGGCTGGCCAGTCCCCATTGAAGGGGACGCATGTACCAGCGGGCCCAATGGACCACGCTGGTGCAGGCCGCCATGAGGCCCAGGAAGTCCAGGGCAGGGCGTGATTTCCCAACCAGAAATGACTGGGCAAAGGAGGAAAGAACCTCGGCCCTGTCCGCCGGGAGCCGTGCTCTGGCTCGAAGACAGCTGAGCTCTGCCCCAATGAAATATATCACCTGCTTTGGCACGAGTTCCGACTTGGCCTCGTTGACGAGGAGGCCAATCTGAGAGCAAACCTGGAGGGCCAGATCTCTGGACCGCTCCACCTCCGCTCTGGAGGGGGCTGCAATCAGCCAGTTGTCCAGGTAGGGCTACACCAGGACCCTTCGGCGCCGCAGGAATGCTGTCACCACTGCCATGCATTTGGTGAAGACCCTGGGAGCTAGGGAGAGGCAGAAGGGCATGGCCCGGAACTCGTAAAGGGATCCCTCCACTCTGAAGCGGAGGAATCTGATGAGATGGACGGATTGGGATGTGAAAGAACGTGTCCTGGAGGTCCAGGGAACAGAACCACACGCCTCGTTCCAAGGATGGGATTATCTGAGCCAGAGTGACCATCCTGAAGGTCCGATACCTTAGGAACCTGTTCAGGTCGTGCAGGTCGAGAATGGGGCGCCAGCCCCCCGTCCGTTTTGGGACCAGGAAATACCTGGACACAAACCCCGGTCTGGAGGAGGATCCACCACCTTCCTGATCACCTCTTTTCGAGAAGCAGGGCAATATCGGCTCATGGCTGACAGCGAGGGCTAACCCCTCAGAGCTCTCGAGGGCAACGGCTCGAAAGGGTGGGGTCTGCTCGAACTCCACAGGCAGGCTCCTTCTTCCTACCACCTCCAACACCCAGCTGTCCGTGGTGATAGCGGACCAGGAGGAAAGGAAGTGGCGGAGCCGTCCCCCCACGGGGGGACCCAGGGGAGAGTGACGAGACTGGGGGCGACAACCCTCAACCCACCACTGGGCAGGCTTGGAGGAGGGACTGGCTGAGGGACCTCCTAGGCCTTTACCTCCCTGCTTCCTGTTGGAGGAAGCCACGGGCTTGGGTTTGGGATGCCAAGCTCGAGCCTGCTGGCCCTGATGCTGGTGCTGTTGGGCCAGACGTGCCGCAGGCGCAGAAGGACGAAAGGGCTTGTGCTGCTGCTGATGGCGGCCTTTGTCCTTCTGGGCGGAGGTGAACGAGTCCAGGGTGGCATTGGACTTTTCGATCCGCTGGAGGTGACCTTCCACTCCAGGGCCGAAGAGGTCGGTCCCAAAGATGGGGACATCCGCCAACTTGTGCTGGGTATCCGCCATAAAGGTGGATATCCTCAGTCATGCCCTGCGACGCATGGCCACTGCAGCCGCCACTAATCTGGCACAGGAATCTCCTATGTCCAGAGCTGTCTGGAGCTGCTGCTTTGCCACTGCCCTACCCTGGTCCTGGACCTGCTGGACAGAGGTCTGAAGGTCGGCCGGGAGATGAGGGATCACTTCATCCAGGGAGCCCATGAGGGCGTGGGAGAAGCGTGCCATCAGCATGGCCGAGCTGGCCTGGCGGAGGCCAAGGGAGGACGCAACGTACACCTTGCGCCCAGCGTAGTCCAGCTTTTTGGACTCCTTGTCAAGGGGCTTGTCCACCTCCCTGATGTTCCCAGAACGCCGGAAAACACTGTCGGTGACCAACCCCTCGGCAGAGGAGTGCTCTGAAAACCAGGGCAGAGAGCCGGTAGGGACCGCATACTTCCTGGCCATCCTGACTGGGGGCGCAGGACAGGAAGCAGGCTGCTGCCAAAGCTCCAAGGCTGGGCCGACAATGGCCTCAGCCACAGGAAAGGCCTCCGTGGGTGAATCCCCTCGGTCTAGTATCTCCGTCAGAGGATACATGGCCCGCTTAGACACGGGCTCGAGCTGCATCCCGGTGGACTCAGAGATGAGCCAAAGCAGACCCATAAAGGATAATGGGCTTTTGTCCAGTGACTGGCCCCCAGAGGACTCCAGGTCAACCTGCCTGGAGAATAGGGAGGAGTCATCGGACCCCGAAGAGACCGCGAAGAGCTGCCTAGGACGATCAGGAGTGAGGGTGACCGACAATCTGTGGGGCAGGCCTTGAGCCGACAAAGAATCCTTGGTCAGTGCCCCCAATTTCGGTTCTGGAGGCGGAGGTTTCACCACAATCGGTGGAGCAGCAAGCTTAGGCCAAACAACTGGCCCAGACATGGGCATCTCGACTGCAGCGAGAGGCTGCTTCGGCCGATCAGGTGACAGCCACTTAATGGCCGGGGAAGGCGTCGGAGTCAACTTAGCCCCGGACAAAAGTAACTGCTGCCACATCAGCTCCTCGTAGCGTCAATGCAATTTGCGCCGAAGCCTCTCCTCATCCAATGAGGAAGACGAGGAGAAGCGCATCACCACTTACCTCTGTGCCGAGACCGCCGATGTCGGCGGGATCGGCTGAACTGAGAAGAGGCCCGAGACCGAGAACCTCTGTGTGTCCGAGGTCGGGCCTGGGAGGGAGCGGGGACACCCGCTCCTCCATCGGCTCGGACGCCTTAACTGGGGACTGCTGCACTGATGGCGCAGGTAAATTCTCGGTTTCACTGGGGAACCGCTAACATCGGTTGTTCGCCTCACCAGTCGACAAACTATCTGACAGGTCAGAAATCTCGGATCAAGGCCGACGAGTTGTCTCGGCTGGCTGACCTGACGGGACGCCATGAAGCCAGCAGCCTTAGCCGCAACCTCGACCGGAGTCGACGGTCAGCTGTCCGGGGAAAGGGACCTCTCCCACTCCCACGAATGCCGACGATGGGACTTACCCTTGGGATCTTTCTTCTTGGACTGAGAGAAATGTCCCGATGGCCCCTCTCCCTTCGTAGAAAGGGAATGGTAAAGCTCCTTGAACGAAGCAGAATACGAGGTACCCAAGGCGAGCAGGATAAATGACTCAACCGAGGAGGAGGAGGAAGATGCGGCCTGGGCCGCCTCCTCCTCGAGGACGATCATCTGCTCGAGCTGCTCAGTCGAGCCAGCTGCCGCGGTAACCGCCCAATGGGCCTCTCTACTTAACCGTCGGGTAGCGCTCCTCGGGGTGCCCGAGCTTCAACCGGGCAGCGCGGTCCTCCAAGACATTGGCCGAGAACGAACAACAATATTCACAGGCCTGCGGATCGTGTTCTAGGCCGAGGCAGTAGACGCACGTGGAGTGCGGATCCGTCCTGGACATCTTCTACCCACACGGGCACTGCAGAAAACCGGGAGTCGATTTGTCCATCGCAGTCACGAGGGAAAGGCAAGACCGAAGTCTTGAAAATTTTAAAACGAGTTTCGGATGAACCGAAGAATTAGGATCCAGTCTAACACGCAGAGCATTAAGGAGGGAACCCGAGCTTCCAAGCGGTAAGGAAGATCTGGCGTCAAGGGGCGGAGCCAAGAGTTTTACCACCCGGGTGGGTGGGAGGAGCCCGTTTGAAGACCTTCCGGCAAGATTTAAAGCGGCAAGGAACCTGCCAGACAGTGTGGATGAACATATCCATGTCCCTAGAACTACTGTTCCCTGGTGTCATATAAAACACTGATGCATAAGTGTTAGTTAACAACAGAAGTGATATATGACAACTACTTGATGTGATGGAGAAAAGCAGAGGAAAACAATGACAAAGACCTGGTCACACTCACTGTCAGCAGCACCAATTTAAAAGGAATGCTCTTTCATTATTTCACACATGAAAAAAGGTAGTACGGCACACTCAACTACTGCAAATTATCGTATCATTCCAGTCAGTCAGGATGTAAGTAAAGGAAGTTGTAACACAGCATTAAAAAATATAAGTCAGAGTTATCAACAGATTGTTGCGCTGCTGCTTTACAGACAGTCACCACATTACATAGTTATGGTGATGCACATAAACTAATATGTGGGGGTTGGGGGTATTACTACCACTGGAATATTTCTTGCTCCACAGAGTGCAATATATGTCTGTGAAAACCACCAATAATTTCATTACAGTAAGTCAAATGACGGAGGAATTAATCTGAAAAGCAACCCACATTTGTGCCACACTTCCTCAGCAACACTAAGACGTGATTCATTATGTGGGGGCAGGGGGAGCGCAGGTGCATGCTCCACTATACTGAATGTCTAGCAGCCATCTCAAGCAGTGTTTCCTACTGTTATAAGGTTCACTTTGTGGTGAAGTGTGGGATGTTTCCACTACCAAGGCTCTTCTTACTGGAAACGTGGCCACACATTTCACAACAAACTGACCATTAACAAAGAAACATTCGCAAACCTGCACAATCGGATATTCACTGTAATGAGCACACACATGCGCTCTCCCTGCCATCATGTCCTAATGTTGCTGAGAAGGGAGGCAGAATGTGGGCAGATTTTCAGAATGGGAATGCCTCTGTCACATGACAGGGACTGTGCTAGGGTCCACTGCAGCGGGTAATCCAGGTAATGGTGCTGGTGGCTGTGGTGGTGGAGCACCTGATGTAGCCCTCCTCCTCCTACTGCAGTGGTGACTGCTGCGAGGCACATCTCCCACCCCAGCAGCACCCTCGGCCACTGCCACGGAAGGGCCAGCAGGTGGACGCCTGGCCCTCCGTGGCAGCCTGCCACTCTGCCCTGTGGTGATTCATTAGTGGGTGCGCTTGGCCACCAGTCCCCAAATGTGTCCCAAGGCCCACGCAACCAGCACCACACACACATGGCACTACACCACTGTGCTGTTCCCCACACAATTAAAAACTCCACACTGCGGAGCTGCGGGGACCAGACACACCACGACTTGGGCACGAGTCCCATCACCACCCACACTCGCTAGGGCCACCTCCTGTGGTTGCGAAGGTGGTGAAGGAAGTGCTGCTGGAGCCCCGACAGCTTCTGCTAGTGGTGATGGTGGAGAAGGTGGATGAGCAACTGCCACGGATGGCATTGGTACTGCTGCTGCTCCTGTTGCTTCCGCGGGGGAAGCAACACTGGCCAGGAATCTGGAGTGGTCCAACATAACACGACCGCCCGGCCCCCCACGGGTCCGCAATCCTCCCCTCCTAACACTCCAACATGCCAGCAACTCTCCTTCCCTGACTCCAACGTGACCCTCCATCCTCCTGGGTACACGGGATGACACACATTCACACACACACACACACACACACACACACACACACAACAAAAACAAAACTTATACAAAAAAATTTGCCAACCAAAAAAACACTAAGACAATACAAACACTAAATAAAATAGCTTTTAAAAAAGCTGTTTGAATTGGATTGACAGTAACAAGAGAGGACTCCGAGAGCCAAGCAAACTCCTCTCCTCTCTTTTTTTCTACTTTGATACACTGCCAAAAAATTGGGTGCTGGACTTGAACTGTGGAGGTGGTGTATCGGGTTAGTGCTGGGGGGTTTCTCCATCTGCCTTGGACTGGTGGCTGTCTGCGTCTTCCGCTACTAAGCGGGAATAACCATCTATGTTTCTGAGAAGCTGAAGCTTTTTAGTGGGTTTATCTCGGCTATATTTTATTGCCCCCACCCCGCCTCCGTTATCGTAATTTGCCCCATATCGCTGGAGGAAGAACCCGCCTTTAGAGTACAGTTCCCTAGAAGATACGCTGCAGTTTTAATTGTTTGCTTTGTCGATCGTTTGGGAAGATAAAATGGATTCGGCTTTTTCCTGAAATTTTTTGGCTATCCTGGGAAGGCTTTGTTTCTAAGGAAAGTGGAACTTTTTTGAGTCAGTTCCTTAACGCTGGTTTTGGACCACTCCTGTGGGTGTTGTCTGGATTTGGGGACCCTGCATTTATTTCCCTGCTTTTATTGCCCTATCTGGTGAATCCTAACTCCTCCGACTGTAGTGGTGCAGAGGTGGGGCATCCATCACTGGGAGTCAGTGAGTGGTAGTCCTTTCTTCTAGGGAACCCTGGGAGTCCATTTGGTTGAGCTCCACTGGGGTCTCGTAGTATCCACTGTAGCCTGGTGTGGTTGGGTATAACCTTTGGGTCTCAGTGAAGGAAATATAGCTAGTCCCGAAGATATTTTTTCAGCGTTTTCTTCAGTGGACAGATTATTTCTGTGACTTAAGACTCTTTGAATCAGGAATTGTGGTGCCTTCTGGAAGATCTTGCAGTGAGAGTGCTCAGGACTGGGATTCCCTGATTTTTAGTGGTTTTATTACTATTCTAATCTATTAACTATATATGGTAGTGACAGTACCATATTATTCCTCCTGGCTACCATAGTGAGAGTATGGTGTAACCTGGGGGTTTATTATTTTTTGTTCTTTTTGGTTTATTAAGTTTTCTTTATCTAGGGGCACCAGTTAGTGAGAGTTTCTGGTTGCCTGGAGGGGAGATTTATTTTGTTAATTATTGTTTAGTTTGATAGCTATTTGATTGGAATTTTGGGTTAGATCAGTTGGACTCTTAGTTGTACATAAAATTGTTTTAATATTTTAAGGGGTATTTGGTTATTATTATTTAAGTTGGGTGGGAGGATTGTTGTTTGTATGAGAGTAAATAAATTGGTTTAAATATGTGTTGGGGTTTTAGGTAAAATGGTTAGTAGTACTCCCTCAAGACTTCGGATCTCCGTCCCTTTAAATTACCCCCACTTTCTGTGGAGGTTTATGCTAGATGCCGAAATCTTGGCATTGTAAGATCTAAAAGTAGAAGGATACGGGGATCTTGGAACTCTTGGGGGGGATGGGAGAGAAGAGAACGGATACGGGCAGTGAGGGTTAGGAGACGCCCTGGGGCAAAATGGGTACTGGAGCGAGGCCCTCCTTGCCTAGTTCCCATACCCAAAGGCACTGACTTGGAGTGTGTCAGGCAGGAAGTGGGATCACCCTTGGATTGCCCCTTTCGGCGGTAGTTAGCAATGCCAGGTCGATTAGGAACAAGACTGCAGTGATTGCTGATCTTGTTTCCTCAGTCGACCTGGCTTGCATCACCGAGACCTGGCTAGATGGAAATGCTGGCCCTGTATTGGACTCCGTGGTTCTGGCTGGGTTCTCGGTGATTCACCGCCCGAGAGTGGACAGGAGGCGGGGAGTTGCTGTCTGTTTTAGACAAGATCTGGATCTCAGGGAAGTGCCAGTTGGTGATACCAACACCTTTGAATGCATAGGGGTGCAGGTGCAGGCTACAGGACCCTTCTTATCTACGGATCCACCAGGGGATGAGAGGGAGTTCTTGAAGGAGGTTACGGACTTCATCAGCGACATGGTATTGGAATCTCCCAGATGGATAATTTGGGGATTTCAATGCCTGGGTCGATGATGAATTTCGCCATTTGGTCAAAATCTCCTCCAATTAATGGATTCATTGGGCCTGTCACGAGTAATTACTTCTGCAACCCATGAGGGGGGGCATACATTGGACTTGGTTTTCCATCTGGGGATGGAGATATCTGATGTGGAGGTGGAGCCGGTCGGATGGTCTGACCATCACACCCTGAGGTTCAGATTTGCGGCCCCCCGAAATAGGCCTGCCCCCAGGGAGTTAGTACAGTTCCATCCTTTAAGAGGGATTACTTCAGAGGGCCTAATGACGGAGCTGGACTTCTCGGATCTTCCAAGGGATAGTGTGGATCCAGGGCCACTGGTCTTGGCCTATAATAAGGCCGTGACTGTGGCCCTGGATGCCATAGCTCATTCATGTTCGTCCCCATTTTCACCTGGGGCTCCTGGTTTGACGGGAGGTCCGTGAGTGGAAGGAAGGGACGAAGATTAAAAGACGTTGATGAAAACTCAACTGAGGTGGATAGACTTGTATTGTTAGAATATTATAATTCTACCAATCGGCAATCTCCCATAAGAAGGCAGAGTTCCTGTCCAGGGAAATTGCTGCAGCTAGGAATAGACCATCCCAGCTCTTCCGGACTGTGGACAGACTGTGCAATCCAGTCTGTCTCCAGACTGGTAGAGCATTATCACAGGTACAATGTGAGGAGTTTGCAAAATTCTTTGCTGACAAGGTATCCACCATCAGGGATGAGATCAGCCAGTGTCTTTCTATTGAGCATTGTACTGATCAATCGGGTGGTACTAATGCCCAGTTGTACTGGTCTACCTTTAGACTACCAGCAGTAATAGATATTGGGAGGATTATCCAGACTCTGCAACCTACCTATTGTAAGTTGGACCCAGGCCCTACTCACCTGGTGGTGGGTGTAGATGTTATCGGCCCAGTCCTGGCTGGGATAGTGGTGGTTCATTAGAGAGGGATCTTTCGGATCCCTTAAAGGAGGCGTAATCACACCCTCTTTGAAAAGCCCTCTTGACCCCGACTGCCCAGCAAATTATAGACCAATCTCTAACCTCCCTTTGTAGGGAAGGTTATTGAGAAGGTGGTCGCTTGCAACTGGAGGATCATTTATCTATCCACAATATCTATGACCCTTCCAATCCGGCTTCAGGAAGCTGCACAGTACAGAGACGGCTCTTGTTCGGGTATTGAATGACCTCCTGATGGCAAGAGATCAGAGGACCCGTTCTATCTTGGTTCTCTTAGATCTCTCAGCAGCATTTGACACCGTGGAGCATAGGGTATTGCTCGACCGCCTCATGATTTTCTCTGTGGCCTGAGGGGGCAGTCCACAGTTGGTTTCGATCTTTTGGAGGGCAGATCTCAGAGAGTGGTATTGGGAGTCAACACTGACCCCTCACTATCTGCCCTGTGGGGTACTCGTAGGGTCGGTGCTATCCCTTATGTTATTCAAGTGTGTATATGCTTCCACTAGGGACATTATAAGATGGTATGGGTTGAGTTTTCATTGTTATGCTGATGATTCTCAACTCTACCTGTCTTTTATGCCTGATCAGGAGTCGATTCCATCACTATTTTAACAATTGCCTTCTGGAGATTCAGGATTGGATGAGTGCTAGTTGGCTTAGGTTGAATCCAGGAAAACTGAGGTGTTGGTTGTGGACCCTGGAGGGAGGATAACAGGGGCTTGGACGGAAACCTCGGGTTTATATCTTGGGGGCCAAGCTTCTGGCCTCTGGCTGGCACGTAACCTGGGAGTAATTTTTGACGAAAGCCTGACTATGAAGATGCAAGTGTCGGCCGTAGTCAAATCTGCCTTTTTTCATCTGAGGATGATTGCCCGGGTGAAACACTTGGTTCCACGGGAAGATCTTCCAACTTTGGTCCACGCCTTTGTCACCAGCCGTTTTGATTATTGCAATGCGCTCTATCTAGGGCTGCCGGTGGATATCCGCTGCAGCTGGTGCAGGCATGAGCCAGGTTGTTGATGGGAGTTTCACGTTCTAGCCATTTAACACCTGTGCTGCGTGATCTGCACTGGCTGCCAGTAAGTGGTGGATTACCTTCAAGGTTCGCATTATTGACCTTTAAGGCCCTACATGACTTGGGACCCCACTACCTGAAAGAGCTCTTGGTGCCTTACTGTCTTGCCCGCTTCTTCGCTCCTCTGATGAGGGATTGCTAGAGATTCCCAGGGTACATTTAAAGATGTCAGGAGGTAGATCTTTTGCCTATATGGCACCAACCCTGTGGAATTCTCTACCTCGTCAGATACGAGAATGCCAAACCGTTGAAAGTTTTAAAAAACAATTAAACACTTTCTTATTCTCCTTAGCTTTTGCTGGAACATATTGAATAAGTGTACTGTATGGTGTTTGATTTATTGTTTGAGATTTTATTTTATCTGTTTTTATTGTAAAAGCACCCTGAGCTTGGGAAGGGCTCTTAATATAAATAAAATTTTACTTACTTACTCTCACAAAACAATTTTGCTTTCTCCCTGTACAAATGCAAAGGAGAAAGTGAAACTGCTTCTCTAACTCACTTCCTTCCTGCCTAGCTAAAGCATGTGACTTATAGTACTGCAGGCCATGTGATGTACCTATTTTCTTCTCACTTCGCGTTAAGGCACAATGAGAACGCAAAGTGGCAATGATAATGTGAAGTGAGCACTTTACAGGGTCCACTTCGCGTTGAGCTCCGCTATTGTGAAGTGGTCACTTTGCAGGCGGATTTGTAATTCACTGCATCTCTAGTCTGGAAGGGACCCAGGTGCACTCCCCAGCCCAGACCCAAGGCATCTGTAGTTAGGATCTGATGCAGGGAGGAGATTTGGAATGAACACCTTGAAGCAGATTAAAGGGGTCCATCCACCACTGCAGTACCTTGCGTTCTGGAGAAGAGACCAGGACTGGTTGGTCTAACTCGTCCGTGTGCTGGCCTCACTGTACCCGGAGGGTCCACTGGAGGATACACATATGAAGTCTGGCCAGTGGAACAGTGGGTATGGTAGCCACCATCAGGCCCAGCAATCTGAGGTATACCCAGGCAGGAATGTATTGACTCTGGGAGACTTCCTGAGCTTCAGCTATGAGGCACTCTGCCATGTTTTGTGGCAGGAAGGCCTTCCCCTGTGTCGAGTTGGGACGGTATCAGAATCGACGGGCAGACTGACACTGATGCCCAGGGAGTGAAAGTGCTGCAGAATATGCTCCAGAGTCAGCAAAAGCCATTTCCTGGAGAGGGCCTTTAGAAGCCAATCGTCCAGATAAGGGAAGACATACAGTCTCTGTCTTCTGGGAGCTGCTGCAACTGCTGCTAAGCACTTCGTAAAGACTTGCGGCGCAGATCACAAGCCAAAAGGCAGCACTTTTAACTGATGATGCTCACCCTGAAAGGTGAAATGAAAAAACTTACTGTGAGGAAGAAAGACCAAGATGTGCAGGTAAACGTCCTGCATGTCCAGTGAACAGAGCCAGTCCACTGTCTTGTGAATGGGCATCAAGCCTGGCAAAGTTAGCATCTGGAACTTTTTGTACCGGACATACAGATTAAGGTCCTTTAGGTCCAAAATAGGCCTGAGATCGCCGGTCTTTTTGGGGACCAGGAAAAATCTGGAGTAAAACCCCTCATTTCTCTGGTGCCTGGGCACTGGTTCAATGGTCTGCTTGCGCACAAGGGACTGTACGTCTTGCTGAAGACCAGACAGACGAGCTGGGGGAGAACAGGAGGGCAGAGGTGGGGTTTCTGGAGGATGCTCGATGAGCTCCAAGGTATGACCCTTTCTATGATCTGCAGAATCAATGCATCCAAAGTCATGGTTCTCCATTGATTCAGATGAGGGGAGTACCAGCAGTACCAGCCTCCGACCACCGCATCCTGGTCTGGGACAAGAAGAGGGGAGTCTGGCAAGGAGTCAAGTAGAGGTGTAGTCAGCTGCATGGGCTGGTCCTTCACTCCCGGGGTGCTTGGCCACCGTTCCAGCACTGGAAGTGGAAGGCATGGGAGCCTGAGCTCTGCATTTTCGCAGGGGATGGGGAGCTGTCCTGGGCCTACCTACTGTTCATTGTACGAAAAGGAGGCCATCCTCTACCCTTTGGCTGAGTGTGGCAGAGGGAGTGGACAAACCTGAGGGCCCTGTCCGAGGACTGCAGATCATTAATGATGTCCTGGACATCAGGACAACAGTTTGGTGCCACTGAAGGGGACATTCAGCACTTTCTGCTGAACATCAGCCACAAACCCAGATACTCTGAGACAGGAGTGCCTACATAGGCATATGCCCGTAGCAGCTGCCCTGGTAACTGTCAGCCATGTCATACAGGGCTCTGAAGAGATGCTTACTAACATCCTCAGTGGCTTGAAGACACTGAAGCAGTTTCTACTTCTGAGTGCCATCTGGAAGGGCCTGGGCAGCAACCTTGACCTTCTTCCAACTGGCATTCTGGTATTTTACCATGTGCAACAGGTAGTTGGCAATCCTCAAACCTAGAGTACAGGAGGCATAAACCCTTTTACCACAGAGATCAATTCTGCAAGACTCCTTGTCTGGGGAAAGGGAACCAAGATGCTTAGGCGCTTTAGACCTGTCATGAGCTGCCTTGATGACCACAGAGGTTGTCTCAGGCTGGGCAGCATAACAGGGAAGACCCTGGGGAGTGTGATAAAGTTTGTCTGCCCTACGGGGCATAGCTGGCACCACGTCTAGTCTGCCAGGCTGCAATGACTGCATTCCTCAAGGATGGTAAAATTGGAGGAATGATCTTTGGGGAAGATTCTGGAATCTCCATAAGTCCACCAGCTCTTTCCTGGTGGCATCCTCTTCCTCAGTATAGAAGCCCATGGCTGAGGACAGCTGCTTCATCATATTGAAAAATGTGGGGTCCTCAGGAGGAAAGCGAAGTATGCTTAATAGAGTTCTCACTGAGAAGAGGCTGTTGATCTGTCAAAAAGCAGGATCTCTTCCTCCTCCTCATCATCAGGAAGAATGAGGTCTGGATGGTACTCCTCCCTCGGCATTGATGAGAACTTCTCAACATCTGGGTCTGGCATCAGATGCACCGATGACGGCCCATGGGGAGCTTCCCAGGGCTGATGAGTGGGAATTGACAAAACAGTTGACAGCGTTGGCGAGGGGGTCTGAAAGTGCCCAGCTGATGCACAATCACATTAGTGAACTTGTTCAGGACCTCATTCAATCGACGGTGGTCGTCGATGGAGGGGTGTTCGATGGCACAGGCGTCGACAACCCACCTGCTGGTTCCTGAGGAGCATGTAGCCCTGGAAGGAGAAGAGGCAGGTCTTGACGGGAGTCTTCGATGATGAGCCTGTCATCGACGAAGGAGGGTCTGATGACCCAGAAGTCGACAGCTGGGTACCAATGCTGTCCATATGGATCTGATGGGCAAGACCTGGACAGCAGATTTCTTTGTCGATGAGGCAGCAGCAGAGGAAGATCCCCCAGAAGGAGAGGCCAACGGGGAACAAGTTCAACGTGTGGGGGGTGGAAGACAGCGGTCGCGATCTCAGTCTTTTTTTTTATGACCCCCCCTTGAGGACTCATCTTGGGCCTTGGAGGCCTGGGAGTCCGAAGAACCCGGTAGGCAACTGGGAGGCCGGGACCCCAGAGGACCCCTGCCCAGAACTGGCTACCTGTTGATCCATCAGGAAATTTGAGAGCCTTTCTGCGTTGCCAGGGAGTTTGATTAAACTTCTGACAGTGCTCACAGTCAGAAACTTTGTGGTCAAGCCTAAGACAGCAGACACAAGACAGAGTATTCATCTGTGGAGGTAATCTTTCCACAACAGCAGCGATGGAAGAGAGACGATGAAGGAGCAACTCTCAACATAAGAGTTTCAGGAATCTCTTTGAAAAAAGAGAATTTAAAATTTTAGGTTAGAAAAGCCGTAGGCGAAAAAAAGGCACAAATACTGCGATGAAGCTTCTGAGGAGACCCATGCGATCGAGCTGACGTCAGGAAAGAATGGAGGAGGGAGCGGGGCTGATCACGCCTTTATAGGGTCGATGACATTGACTGATATCGATGGCGTGGGTGGCCCCAATTGTACTGCTGAAAATCTTTCATGTAGATTCCCCTTCACCACAGCAAAGGTTCCTATAGTGTTCCCTAATGACTGATATACCCCCAAAGAAGATCTCTTCGTAGTGCCGACGCATTTTGCACTGAAGCCTCTCATCTGAGGAGGAAGCAGAGGAAGAACAGCAGCAGTGCCGCTTGCCTGAGTGTGGGAACGCTGAAGTCGGCGAAGGCTGCTAAACTCCAGACTACAGGGTCTCGACTTCCACCTCCACCATCGGGGAACTCAATGGAGAGAAAGAGAGGAAACTGGCGAAAGCCGAGGATCCTCTGAGGTAATAAGATCCTGAGGGTTAGGGACCGGATCAGGATGCTAGTTCGACCCCCCTCCCCCCGAGAGGTGATAGGTAGGGCCGAAGTCCTAGAAAGTGAGGTATCCACCTTGTCCTGCCACAATGCGTCGAATGGGTTGAGAAAAATCTTGACAGGTTGGTCGACGGGTGTCTTGGCAGATTGACCTGATGAGGAGAGCGTGGAGCCAGCGACCTGGACTGAAGGATTGACTCTAGTCGAAACCTCCAAGGAAGCGCGGGAATCCGGGTTCTGAGAAAGCTTGCAGTCATCAACAACTTCGTAGTCTCCTTTTTAGACTATTTTGAGGATTTCGTGCCCTTAGAAGGTCCCTGCCCAAGGCTGGGAAGGGACTGGCACAAATCTCTAAACGTCCCTGTAAAGGTGGCACCAAAAGCAAGTGGCACAAAAGCCAAAGAGACATGCTCCATGGCCTGAGCTGCTGCCTGCTCGAAAGCCGTGAGTTGTTCTATGGACCCCACAGCCGCGGAGAATGCCCAGACATTTTTTGATCAGACGGGAGGGTCCCATTCATCCAGTCACCCAAGAAGTCAGGTGTTCTGGTCCTCCAAAGTACTGGGATGCAAGGTGCGACATAAGCCACAAGCCTGGGGATCGTGTTCGTGGCCTAGGCAGTAGTTGCACAAGGTGTGCGGGTCCATTCGGGACGACATCTGCCCACTGACACACTTTTTAAAACCGGGCGCCAATCTTGAGTTGTCCATGAAAGTTTCGAATGAATTTGAAGGGTCCCGTTCATCCAGTCGCCCAAGAAGGAGTCAAGTGTGCCGGTCCTCCAGAGTACTGGGATGCATGGTGCGACGTAGGCCACAAGCCTGGGGATCATGTTCGTGGCCTAGGCAGTAGAATTCGAAAATCACTTGAAGACTTCAGTCAAATTGGAAGTTTTGAAAGCAAAGGGCCTACTCAGCACAGAGTGATATAGAAGGGAACCTTTTACTTCCAGCAGAAAGGAAAATCTGATGTCACACGGCAGTGCCAAGGGACTTACCACCTGGGTGGGCGGGAGGAGTCAGCTTGAAGACCTTCCAGCAAGATTTAAAGGGAAAAGAATACTGCTGCAAGTATGGATCTGTACACTATATCCACGTCCTTAGAAATGGAAGTTAAGTACTTACTGTTAACTGATCTTCCTGAATATCTTCTCCACTGAATATCACTTATGGGTCTGGACTGGCGGCACTAGGACCCCACAGAAGCAAATCTTTGAGCAGGGGGCGGATGACAGATATCGGCTGCAGCGCCGGTGCGCCCCATGTTCTGCCACATGCCTACCAATAACCATTGCTGACTCCCTCACCTTCCTCAGTTCTGTTCTTCCTGCCATCAGGCACACACTGTTGGAGCAGTCATCTAAGTTTTTCTGTTCTGTCACTGCCATTTTCACCAGCAGCATCACTCTTAATCGTTTCTTCTTTTTCCATAATGCCAAAATCCAGATTGAATGGGGCCACAGGTAAGAAGCCATCAATTATGCATCAGTGACCCCATGGGAACAAAATGGCCTCCACAGACCGGTTGTGTGTGGCCTGCCTTGGACAATGGCATGATACGGACTTGCCTGCTTCTCGATGGATTGTTGCACCACAGAAAACCGCACATTAAGGTGGGGTCAGCCAATTCCTACCTTTGGAGACAGGAGACGTACAAGGAGCTCCAAGGTAAGGTTTTTGGACCCTTCTCCTGGGACCATCTAGGCCCTCAGAAGTTCAGGGTCCTCCTCGACCTCACTGGGCTGAGGCGTCAAGAGTCCATGGTGGTTGGGTCTGGTAGACAGTCGAATACTTCTGAGCAGACGACTGAACACCCTCATCAGTTTGTTCACCTTTAATGACAGTGGCAGGGCTGAGGCTATACGCCAGTCCACACCGGAGGGCAACTTGACTCCATCCTCTGGTTTCTCCCATGCTGCTGTGACTGTTCAACCTCACAGAATGAAGAACAGAACTGAGGAAGGTGAGAGAGCCAGTGACTGATGCTGGCAGATGCACAGCACCATGTGGGGACGCAGGCACCATAGCCAGTAGCCATCCTCAGCCTCCTGGCCAAAGATTTGCTCCCAAGGGGTCCTAGTGCCTCTGGAGCCGATCCATTACTGCGACTCAATGGGGAAGACCGAGTCTAGGAAGACTGTGAGGCTGTCCCTTGTAATGTGGGACAGTGGACTTCAGAGGGGTAAAATGTATTTGAATTCTGATAACAGGGTAGGCCCACTGAGACAGATGTTCCTTTTTCAGGGGCGACTCAGGGAATAACAATTCCATGAGTAGGTACACTACGCACTTGGATGCAAGATATAAAATGATAAGGAGAATGAGAATATAATATACATACTATATATATATATATATATATATATATATACACACATACATACATACATACATACACACACATACATATACATACGTACACACACAAAGAAGTTCTGTGAGCAGAAAGTCAGTTTCCTCGGTAGCAGGAAAATGAATCCAGTACTGGTCCAGGGAGGTTCTGTGTCGATAATCCTTTGAATAGGCTGTAACAGTTGAAATGGAGCTGGACAGTTTGCCCAGGAGTAGTTACAACACAAAACAAATACATAGTACAAAAATTAACATATTTACAAAAATATAAGTGTGAGGAAAGAATTGGAGCAGAGGAGGAAGGGGGTTTGGGAGAAGATAAGAGAAGGAGTTTAGGAGAGGATGGGACCGCCAGAGTGGGGAGGGTGGAGTAAATGTGGGACTATACCTTTAATGTTGGGAAGTGGGCATCACAGGGTTTAAATAAAGGGCTGTCCCCTGTGAGAAAGCAGGCTTGAGAGGATAAAATGTAGGGCTGTCCCCTGTAATATGGTGCACTGGACTTCAGCAGGCTAAAATGTGGGTCTGGCCCTTATATGTGGGAGAGCGGGCTTTGGAGGGATAAAATGTGGGGCTGCCCCTTGTAATGTGGGAGAGGGGGCTTTGGAGGGATACTGTGGGCTTGTATCCTGTAATGTGAGAAAGCAGGCTTTGGAGGGATAAAACGCGAGTCTGTCCCTTTTAATGTGGGACAACTGAGAGTTGCTGATGGGGGTGGAGTATGCATGACTACGGAGTGGCCCACAACCCCCCTCCCTAGATGACAGCACAAAGTACTGCCTCTGTCACTGGACCAACATATGGCTAACATCTGTGGAAAGAAAACCAGAAAGCTCCTCATGGAGAGAGCCACAGAGACCTTTGAGCTTGGGTTGTTATTCACAATGCAAAGCTGTTGTCGTTTGCACATGAACAGCTTCTATTCTCGACATCAACAATTACTTCTGTTCTGGGGCTGGACCACTGAAAGGCTGACAGCTGGGAGAAAGTACAGTTACGTAAGAACTTACCGTAACAGTAGCTCTTCGAGAGAGGCTCTTGCAGTAGGTAATTACATATAGGACCGACGCCGGCCGGCGGCAGGACCCCACGGAAAAATTTCTAGCTAGCAGTCCCTGGCGGGGACCGCCCCCCACGTCAGGTGACCTGCGTCATACGACGTCGGTATAAAGGGGCGGTCCCGGACACCCGCCCTCTAGTTCTTTCCCGCCACAGGCCCGGACGAGAGAGAAGCAGATATTTCCCTCAATGGAAAAGGAGCTGAAAAAGCCTAGGGGGATGGAGGGCGGGAAGGTATTACCTACTGCAAGAGCCTCTCAAAGATCTACTGTTATGGTAAGTTCTTATGTAACTGTACTATCTTACTTCGAGAGGGCTCTTGCAGTAGGTAATTACATATAGGACAGAATCCCAAGCAGTCTGGAACAAATGAAAGGCACCGGGAGGAAGAACTACTCCAAAAATTAGCAAATAATCTTGCAAGTCTCAAGAAAGGAGGCCTTGCAAGACAGCTAACCCGAAGCCTGCTCTACGACGAGAGGCAATGTCCAAACTGTAATGTTTAGTAAAGGTATGGACAGAAGTCCAAGTGGTCGGCAGCACAGATGTCTGCCGAGACACGTCTTGAAACAAGTCAAGAGAGGTTGCACCTCCAATGAAAGTGGAGTGATTTCTGACTTGACCCGGGAGGGTCTTTTGTACTTGTCATAACAGAAAGTGACGAATGGGCCAACCATTTTGATAAGCATTGCTTAGAGACAGCATTGCCTCTCTTTGTGAGCAAGAGAGACGAACAACTGATCAGTCTTTCTGAGATCCTTCGTCCTATCGGTGTAGTATCTCAGAATCCTGTGAACATCCATGGTATGGAGCAGCTATTCTCCTTGATTGGAGTACTGCGTGAAGAAGGCAGGTAATACAATAGACTGATTCAAGGTAGATTCCGCTACCACCTTCGGGAGAAACTTAGGATTCGTGCGAAGAGCTACTCGTTCTTTGTGAAAAATCAGATAAGGAATTTTGCACATCAGGGCCTGGAGCTCGGAAATTCTGCAAGCAGAAGTAATGGCCACCAAGAAGAGAGTCTTCCATGATAAAAACTTCAAGTCTGCGGAAGCCGCAGGCTCAAAGGGAGGAAGGGTAAGTTTCTCGAGGACAAAGTTTAAGTCCCAAGGGGGGTCCGGAGTCCAGACAGGGGGCCTGAGATGAAGGACCCCTCTGAGGAAAGTTTTGGATACCTCCAGCTGGGCAAATGCCTTATCAGTGAAAGGAACATGGTAGGCTGAAATAGCCGCCATATGGACTTTCAAAGAGGAGTGACTGAGACCCAGGTCGAAAAGAAGACGCATGTACTCAAGTAGAATGGTCACAGGACAGGAAAAGGGCTTCACGTTCCTGGACGCAGCCCAGGTGGAAAATCTTTTTCATTTCATGGCGTAGGTGGACCTAGTGGAGGGTTTTCTAGTCTCCACCAGAATCTTGGCCACCTTAGGAGAAACGCCAAAACGAGATTGAGCTAGGTCTGCAGGGGCCATGCATCAAGTTGAAGGGACTTGAGTCCTGGATGGACCAGGGTTCCCTGATCCTGGGTCAGCAATCCTGGAGATAAAGGAAGAGGAAGAGGAGGAACCTCTGAGTATTGTTGTAGAAGAGAGAACCAGATTTGCCTGGGCCAGAAAGGAGCGATCAGAATAATTCTCGCTTCTTCCAAAGCAAGCTTCTGCAGCACACGAGGGACCAAGAGGAATTGGGGAAAAGCATAGGCGAATCTGTCCTTCCAGCTTAGAGATACAGCGTCCGCTTCCAGAAAGCGCCCGCCTGGAGCGAGCGAGCAAAGATTGGAAGCTTTTATTTTGGGAGGAGGCGTAACAGGTCTATCTGAGGAGTTCCCCAAATCTGGAAGATGCTTTTTAGAACTTTTTCGTCCAGTTCCCACTCGTGCAGTAGAGCCGACGAGCGACTTAGCCTGTCTGCCAGGACATTGTCGACTCCCGGAACATGGATCGCCGTGAGGTGAAGGTTGTGAAGCGTTGCCCATTCCCAAACCCTCATTGCTTCCCTGCACAGCAGGTAGGACCGAGTCCCTCCCTGCTTGTTGATGTACCACACCACGCACATGTCTGTTTGAACAGCTAGGTGACCGGGAAGGATGTATTGGTGAAGGGCCTGGAGAGCATACAGCACTGCTTGAAGCTCGAGCACGTTGATGTGGAGAACTAACTCCAACTTTGACCATAGACCCTGGGTTCGGCGAGGACCCAGATGGGCTCCCCAACCTTCGCCTGAAGCGTCCGTGATCAGAGTCTGATCGGGGGGAGGATGAAAAAAGGGGACCCCCCCCCCGGAATAGGTTCTCTCGAACCATCCACTATTGCAAGTCTTTTACCATCGGCGAGGAGATCAGAACCGGATGATCTAGGTCGTCTACCCGTTGATCCCACTGAGATCAGAGAGTCCACCGAGAGATTCTCATGTGGAGGCGCGCATGCGGAACCGTCGGGATGGCCGCCGCCATAAGCCCCAGTAGACGGAGCACCGACCTCGCCGGAACCCTCCTGTGTTCCGATAGGAGGGAAATCTGGGACTGGAGGGAGGCCCCCCCTGTCTGGAGGCAGGAAGGCCTTGCACACTGTCATGTCGAGGATTGCCCCGATGAACTGGAGCCTCTGTGAAGGATCCAGGTGAGACTTGGAATGGTTGCTGGTAATACCCAGGCCAGTGAAAACCTGCTGGATGAGGGACAGAAAATGCAGGAGATCCTCCCTGGACAGGGCCACCAGGAGCCAGTCGTCCAGGTAGGGAAAAACCTGAGCTCCCAAAGTACGCAGGTGGGCCGCTACCACCGCCAGGCATTTGGTAAAGACTGGGAGCCGAGGAAAGACCAAACGGAGTGCCTGAATTGCAGTGGTCTCCTGGAACACAAACCTGAGGTACTTTCGAAGGGTTAGATCGGGAAGTGTGCAGGTGCACGCATCCTGCATATCCAGTGCACAAAGCCATTGGCCCGGCCAAGTAGGCAAGAGGGTTTGAAGGAGAGCATCCTGAACCCCTTGTATTCCACATAGGTTCAGGGAGCTGAGATCGAGAATGGGTCTGAGATCTCCCGTCTTCTTCGGTACGAGGAAGAAATGGGAATAGTAACCCGGCCCGTGGAGGTGAGAGGAGACGGGCTCTATAGCCTGCTTCGCAAGGAGAGCAGAGATTTCTTCCCTGACCAAAGGAAGATGGTCCCTTGAGTAAGAGGAGTTCAGAGGGGGGGTGACGTGGAGGTTTCTGCAGAAACTCTATGGAGTGCCCCTCTGCTATGATCTGAAGCACCCATGAATTCGATGTTATCCTCTCCCAACCAGGAAGGTGGAGGGAGAACCTCCTCCACGGTTCCTCCGGGCGTCGGAGGCGGTGGGAGGGAAGGAGTCAGGTGGTGTGAGGCAGCGCCGCAGCTGGGGCACCCGTTTTTTTTGGGCGTGGGGGCCTGGCAGCTGTGGGGCCCCGAAGTTTAGTGGCCCGCCTTCCCTGAGGTTTCGCCCGAGGCTGGCTGCGTCTGCGAAAGGGACGGCGCTGTGGGGGATGGGGACGGTACACTGAATCAACAGATTCAAGGGCCGTCCCCTTCTCCTGCAAGTCAGTGATCATGTCCTTGACATCACCGAAAAGCACAGAACCCCTGAAAGGTGCTTCTTGAATTGCTGACTGCACCTCCGGGACCAGACCTGACACACGGAGCCATGCATGACGCCGAAGACTTACGGTGGACACACAGCTCCGTCCTGTGGTGTCCACTGCATTGTAGGTCGTCCTCAGAATATGACGACTGGCCGAACGAGCAGAACGGACCAGGTCGGCTAACTCCTGCTTGACTTGGGAGTCAGGCAAGGAGTCAATCTTAGATTCCGCCTGGGTAAGGACAGCCTTCTGGTAATCCCCCATATGTGCTACATAATTCAGGGCCCTAATCCCCAGTGTGGAAGAAGCGTGATCTTCCTTCCAAACTGATCCAGAAGGCAAGATTCTTATCCGGGGAGACGAGCTCATATGTTTCGGGTGTGCTGACTGGCCGTGAGCAGCGCTAATCACAACCGAGTCTGCACGGGGGTGAGAGTCTAAAAAGTCTACACCCTCCGGAGCCTGGTATAACCTGTTGGACTTCCGAGGAAGTGGGGCTAAAGCCGATGGTTGCTTCCAAATAGTGGAAACAAGGTGGGCGTGAGGCTCGATCCAGGGTGGCACTAGAGTAAGAGCCGTAAGGGGCAAGTCCAGATGTTCGGCGAGTTTAACCCACTGAGGATCTGGCTCTGAGGAACGCCACTGATGGACTTCCTGGATCTTCCTGAGCAACTCCATGAAGGAAGGATCCTCCGGAGGAGACTTCATAGGAGTCCTCGGCCGGGGCTTGGACGGAGAGCGCGGCTCGTCGTCTTTCTCCGAACACCCATCGGAGGCCTCCGAGGAGTCTGAGAGAGAAGAGGAGGAGGAATTTGAAGCAGAGTAAGACTCCCTAGCTCGTCTAGGGGGAGGAACGGGTTCCTTAGGGGGAATCCCAGGATGCGTATCCTGTCCCTCTCTGGATCCCGAGGGCAAAGCCCGGGAATCCGGACGTGGAGAGGGAGTGTGCCATCTGGGGCGTACGGGAGCCGGTGGTGGCACCGTCGCCGTAAGACGGCTCTCGACTTCCTTGGTGAGCTGAGCCTTGGCCTCAGCAAACCAGGAGGCAAGAGTCTGCTGGAGATCCACCGGTGGCCTAGGGGGCGGTGGAGGAGGAGGAGGAGGGGGATAGTTGTACGGATGAAATCCGTAGGGAGAGTATCCATAAACCAGCTGCGGGAATGCTGGAGCTGGGTACTGCGGCGTCTGAGGAGTCGGCGCCGGGTACTGTGGCGCAGGATACTGTGGACCTGGGAAAACCGGGGTCGGAAGGGACGGCAGATACCCAGGAACTGGAGGAGCTGCCGGGGCAGATGGCCCAGCCGGGTACTCCACAGGCGGATCAATCGGGATAGGCCCGTGGGGTGGAGGGCCCGATGGAAGAGAAATATCCCCCGCTGGCGTCGGAGGGGCCGGTGTCGGAACCGGCGTCGGCGGGGTCGGAGTGTCGGAGCCGGGCCAGCGCCAGGGGAGCCGACCGCCAGATCCGCTCTGTAGGAAGAGGGATCGGACGGTAGCCCAGGGATCCTTGAGCCTCGTCCGGGACGGAGGGAGAAAAACCTGGTCGGGCAGGGGGACTCTGTCTCCTGACGGCAGCGAAGGCTGCAGGGAACCTGGCACGACAGACGGCAGCAGGTCTGCCGTAGGCCCGAGGCCCAGCGCATACCGGAGGAGCCGACGCTGACTTAGGGGCAGATCCCGCGCAGACGCCAGAGGAGCCGGGCGCCAGACTTCGGGGTCCTCGTCGGAGACGGGCCAAGGATGGAAGAGGCCCGTCCGATGGGGACACTTGCTTTCAAGGGTCGGGCGCCTTAGCGTTTTCTCCCGGGGGACATCGGAGGAGCCGACGTCCGGCTTATGGGGAGGCGCCCGCACCAGTAGGCCGCGAAGCCTGGGCGGGTACTGGGGGCTGGAGCCTCCTTTTGCTCAGAGGGCACCCGGCGGGGCTCGAACGCGAACCCATGGGCGGGCCCGGCGCCTCCTCCAAAGCGTTGCCGTCTGCCGTCATCCTCAGAGGATGTTGCATTGCCCGCGACTCCGGCCGGAGTCGAGGAGGCTTTTCCCGTGCCTTTCCTTGTCCCGCTTCTTGTGCCCTTCAGGGAGGTCGACGCCTGCCGAAGTTTCTTCAACTCCTTCTCCATCGCGGACATCATCTTCTTGAGGAGATGGGCTTCGAGAGACTGCTGGCGTCGTCTGCGGGTGGCCGCGTTGAAATGTAGGCAGTGTGGACACTTGTCAACCGCGTGGTCGGGGCCTAAACAGAAAAGGCAGAGGGAGTGACCGTCTTTGTGAGGCAGTTAGGCGCCGCACGAGTCGCACTTATTTTTTGAAGGGGACGACATATACCGACGTTCACCTTACGACAGAAAATATAAAATACAAAATACTGAAACGTTTCAGAAAAAACGACGAAGTAACAGGACTGAGCGATAGGAACTTCACCACGAGGCGCTGCACGAGCTGATGGCGGGAAAGAACTGGAAGGCGGGCATCCAGGACCGCCCCTTTATACCGACGTCGTATGACACCGGTCACCTGATGTGGGGGCGGTCCCCGCCAGGGACTACTAGCTAGAAATTTTTCTGTGGGGTCCTGCCGCCGGCCGGCGTTAGTCCTATATGTAATTACCTACTGCAAGAGCCCTCTCGAAGTAAGATCGGGGTTTGTTGGCAAGCTCCAGATTCAGACACTAGATCTGGGCAGAGCTGAGGTGCTCCGTTCCTGAGGACAGAGGGTACTGCTGGCCACCTGGAATTATCGCACTCACCGACAACCAAGAACAGCTGAATCTGCCACTGCTGTGTGTGCAACAAGGAGTTCTGAACTTCCAGTATGAGCTGCGTGTGAGATAAGTTTAGAGGTTCACCTGCCAGTGTTTCTTCCGCACTCAATGCAGGATAAAATTGATGAAAAGGACAATTCAGTAAATTGTCAAACACGCTTTATTTAGCTGTTTAATCAAAAAGATGAAGGAGTACAGCATATACACGGAAATGACCTCGAGAGCAAATAAGAACGTCATATTTAAAAACTGTTCAGATTCCACTGGATTAACCCATTCTGAACTGGTGTGCCAATGAATACCTCCTCCATTCAGCAGACTGTCAAGACAAACAGTGCTGCGTAAAGGGACACATTCAGCTTTTGAGCACATTTTAACGATCCCTCCTCTGTTTGTGCCTCCAAACAGTACTCCAAATGCAATTTCTATCAGGAAATAGAAAGGCTATTTTAATTTCTTGTACACATTAAGTTTCATAAAAATTTATTCCACTCATCCCAACTTTGAGTGCTGTGCACTCCTTCCAACTTGTGCACAATAGAAAGCCGATGTTGAATGCTGCCAAACTTGTGCATGAACGAGTTTGACAATATTTGTAGCAAATCAACAGAACAGTTGTCAGTATTAAACAAACAGTGCTGATTTATAAAACACTTTTACTCTTTTTTGAACGGAGGAGTATTTCAGAAAGAAATCACTGTTTATAAAGTAAAACTGGGACTCCAGGCATGTGCTACAGCACTGGCGCTAGTACACATGTGCTGAGTCCCGGTTTTACTTTTTAAACAGGGATTTTTCTAAAATACACCTCGGTTCAATAAAGTAAAGGTGTTTTCTAAATCAGCAATGTTTGGTTAATACTGACAACCATTCTGTTGATTTGACACAAAAATCGCCAAACTCGTTCATGCACGAGATCGGCAACTTTCCACACCGGCTCTCTATCAGGGACACATGGGAAGCAGCATGCAACACTCCAAGTTGGGACGAGTGGAATACATTTATTTATAAAAATTAATGTGCACATAAAATATACTTCAACTGTCATTATAAAAATTGTATTTGCAGTACTGTTTAGAGGCACAAACAGAGGAGGGGGTCATCAAAATTGCTCAAGAGCTGACAGTGTCCCTTTAAATACAATAAACTTTAGCGGAATTAGGAATTCCCATCCTAACTGGGCTCATTTTTCATTCCATTATCGACAACAGAATCAGAAGTCGTGGCAAAAGCTTTCCGGACCAATAAATCCTGAGGGCAGGTAGAATAAATCCGAAGCAAAGTTACACCATACACAATATACTTTGAAGGACGGTGTACAGAGATTTTTTTTTTTTTTTTATTTAAACAGGATTACTATTTACAAAATTAGTTCAGTTTTACCCATCAATATGCTATTCTGTATGTCTACCTTTTAACCCCCTGCAAACAACAACAAAAAAGAATTATAAATCTTCATTGAAACAGCTCACTCAAACACTTAAAATGGCTCCAAAACAAAACCTAACGGAACTCAATATATATTTCAATATAGACCAAGTAGTGCATACAGTGTATTTTCTGGAAAGTCCGCTCACATTTTGAAACATCACCATCGACATTTTTGGAAGATCAATTCTCTAAATCTTGAGATAAATCTATGTTCAAGATTTACGCTCACATAGTCGTTTGATTAATAGTTATTCTGTAGCTTTATCTATAACTTAGTCCTAATATTACTTAGGTAAAATGTACTTAAAAGGTGGTAGGAAAATAGTTAAAATTCCTACAAATACCCTTGTGTCTCCCCTGCAACAGTACTGATTCTTCAGATTTCATTGGCTTTTTTTTTTTAAAGCAGTAGCATTGGAAAAGTTTGTTTTATATATACTATAGTAGTTAAGCACAAACAAAAACATCACATATTCATTTTCCATTTCATTCTACTTAGTTCCTAAAGCAAGACACGTGGGCTGAAGTTTCTAAATGCTCCTGCTCCTTTGCTATGCCCAACACAATAAAATTAAGTATATTAATGTGACGCTGTGCTACTCACCACCAGAAATGTTTGCCAGCACCATCCTAACACATCCAGAAAATGAATCCAGAGTATAAACAAAAAGTAACTTTAGGGGAAGTGATTTTTAAAAACTGCTGGAGCAGCCCCGTGGTGCAGGGTGGTGGGGACATCCACTTGGCAAGCTGGGGACCCAGGGTCACACACCGAGCTGAGGAGAAGGCGGCCAAAAGAAAGGGCATGAGTGTCCTCACTCCCGGGGAGCAAACAAAGGGCACACCACTCTGAGAGCGGACCTGGGTGACCACACACTGGCCAGCACCGTCCCCAGGATGCAGACATGGTTCGTGCTGTAGTGGGTGGAAGAAGGTGCTCAGAAAATTGGGAAAGCCATGCTGCAAGGCTCCTAACCGAGTGGTGCACATCTCAAGCTGGCATCTCCAGCAGCACCAGGGCACCTCCTCCCTTGCCCTGGCATGGAGAAGGGGAGGGGGGCCCCCTCGCCGGGATAAGCCAAATCTGCCAGAGGACCCGGGGTAGCCTGTGAGCAATGATTAGCAATGTGGCATACCTCTCTACTACTGTGCATTTCACATCGGGCTTTGCATTTTACTTCCCACTTCACCATTCCTTCCCAAAGCTATACTGCCATAATGTTAGTTATTTCTGGGAAAAAAACGTAAAAATTAAACTAACTTGATAGAAACATTCCTTAACATTATAAGTACAGTTCCCATTATTCCTGAACTAATTATTCTTTAAAATAACAAAGTGCTACATATTTTGGTCATTTTCTGTGTATTTTGAAGGCCAGTGCTATTCATTTTAATGCTGAGAGTTTGACAGGTGTGGACACGGATTGGAGGGGGGTAGTCTGGCAGACAGCGGGAGGCAACTCTGCGGGGCCCAAAGGAGTAGGATGCCTACAGGTACAAGAGTAGGTGCCAAAAACAACTATTGGACGCCACATTTACTGATGCAAGTCAGTTACAAAAATAGTAATACAAATCTTTAAAAATGGCTGAATGAATTTAAAGCACTCTGACGTGTCTAAGGATGGCGAGAATTCATTACTGCTTAAAACTATATAATGTTTTGCCCACTCATAAATACTGCCGCTTTAACTTGCATGGTGTCTGCCTTGCATTCTCCCTCTTGACTGTTTTCTAATCTCAATGTCTGCTTCTTGGGCATTCCAACATATCTGTGCCATTGTTCCATGAAAAACACAGTACTGTGGAAATGACATACAAGAACGCCCAAGGAAACAAAGTTTAAACGGACAGCAATTAAAGATCATTGGAAACATAACATGTACTCTATACTTTTCATTGCTGAGGTGTATGTGAAACAATGTTTTTATTTTATAAAGGATACAGTTGGGCTACACCAGTGTATTACATTTTTGTCACTGCCGTCTGTCCTGAGTGCTTAGTCACAACATTCTGTTAGAGCACGAGGTCATTTGTTAATACTATCATCAACAGCTTAATCTGGTTCAATTTCAGTTGGTTTGCATCGTCTCTCTCCCCCCCCCCCCTTGGGGAACAAGGCTGAAAACAGGAGGAACTGCCTAGTCTTCCTTTCCGAGTCAACAAAACACTAAATACATTTTAATCACAGCACTGTTTTCCTCCTGCTAAAATTAAGCATACTGAACCCTCCGGTATACAAAATTCATCCCATAACAATAAACATATCTTTTACTTTTTTCTAACTTCTAAAAACATTACTCAGTTAAAACAAAAAAACACTGCTTCAACCCACCCAGCTGGTAAAAATGGAAGATGCAGACAGAACCCCACTGAAAATAAGACAGTGCATCTCAGCCATGCTACTGAAGGTAGATACATTGTTAAAGGGCTGGGTACATTCAAAAGATGCCCAGGATGGCCACTGACCCCCTACAGTGGTTGAAAGAGATGGCGTACGTGTGAGAGATGCCCAGGATGGTCACTGAACCCCTATAGTGGCTGAAAGGGCTAGGGTACAAATAACTAAAGAGTTTCAGGACTCAAATATCATCAGAATATCTGGAAAGGAGCAGTAGTGAAAAAGCACGGACTGGCACAACCCTATGCTGTCTGAGGAACTTTTTATTCTACTTAGCAAACATGGTTTAGTGCTAGTGCATTCAATCAGTAAAAATGCCACTACATATATTTTAAGTTTCCAATGATCTCTGATGCTGAAGCTGGCAAATAAAAGACTGACTCGAAAGTAGTGGAAAAAGTATAATGTAAATTAAAACCCACAGTGCAGTGCATCAGGAAAGTAAACAGCAGGGAAAGGAAGAAACCAGGGAGTGAAGGCATTTCCAACAGTTTCCTGTCACCTCTAAGAATAGCAACTGGTGATGGGCAAGAACCGCTGTTACAAGACTAATGGCGCACTGCAAGTGAATGGTATTTGCTTAAAGGGGATGGAAACATGGCAGCTTTCCTAAGTCATATCTTCAGTACTTAGCTCTTATTCAGTTTCTGTACATCTGGTGCTTTATCTTCTGCATCCCTGATCTTAAAACCAGCTCCTTATGTGACCCACCTATTGCGTCATTCCTGCCAGCTGCTTCATCCTAGATTCCCCATGCAGTGACATCATCTGTGGCAATCAGTCAGTGGCTCCTGATGCGAGTACTCTACAGCCATGGGCTGCAACATTAATGAAAATGGAGCAGCTCCTCTGCATGCTCAGGTTTCTTTGAAGCAGAAGCCAATACAAGCAACGGTGATAGCCTGAGGCACCACTGACTGATGGCTACTACCAGCGATGTCACTGGCTGCAGCAGCTATAATGCGAATTAAAGGGGGACTGCATCTAAAGCTGGTTTTACAGATCAGGGAGACAAAAAAAATGTGTATAGATAGAAAGATAGCAAGTGTGGGGTAAGTTGATATGGCTTAGGCATTTGCTGCACTGCTTCCCTTTCACTTTAAGGGACCCAATGTATTAACAGATTCAAGCATCAAAATAATCCCTTTGTATATTTGCTGGTCTTATTATTGAACACTTTGGTGTAAGTTCCACACCCTTAAGGTTTGGGAAAGCTGGGCTCGGCTGCATTACTGGATGGAGTCTTCCTTGTTTTTCTAACACAAGAGAACCAACTTGACAAAACAAAATCCAGAGTTACTCTTAGGGTATGATAAACAATCCGTGGCGCACTGGAGGGATAACTTAAAAACCTGCAGCTGACTATACATGTTTGGATGCCTGGCCAGTGGTGGTTGTGCAATGATGCATGGTTGCTGTCTCCCTTCTCCTAGGTGGTTCAAAATAAATCCATGTGGTTCTGCCCGTTACCAGTGAACAATAGCGCTGTCCCGATTTGTGCAAGGTGTGCTTCAGCTTAAGTCTACAGAGACAGGAAAACTACCAGAGAGCGTCTGCCCTTTTCTGCTTTCCAGTAATAAAGAAAATGAAATCCCAAGCTCCGGTTTGCATAATCCTTTTTTTCTTATGCATACGTTCCCCCAGTGATGAGCAGCTCGTAGGCTGGGTCTCGACTCCTTCTGCATAGCACTATACAGGCGCACAGCATGCCCAGCAACTAAGAAAGGAGCAGAAAAAAAAAAGACCATTAATGCCAGCACTTCCCATTAGGGAATTATATTATTCTGTGAAACGGGCAAACAATGGCATTTCTCAAGCACAAAACCTTCTGCGTGATGCTGCCAAGAGACTCACGTTAGGTAATCGCAATACTTTTTTTATTCATACTTTGCAATTATTACATCCCCTTAAACAGCATACAGCAGACCCCTCTGGAAAAAAACACAGAATAAAATATTTAGACAGCATATATCTCATATTTTTCTATAATTGTCTTAGCACCGATTTTTATTACTGAAAACATTTTCCTGAAAACAGGAATTTTGTTCCTTACCATTCATCCACTCCTGCTGGATACCCCCACTTTAAGTCCTAATACTCAACTTGTGACATTGGTTTGCTGCCATGGAATGGACTGTGATGTCACAAGAGGAGGATCAAGACACAAATAACACAACACAGGGGTTGCACAGTGCACTACATGTTTTCCTTAAGATACACCAACACAACTGGTTTATTTGGTGCACACTGCCCGAGTAAGACAGTCCAGGTTGGTTCCGTGCACTACTGTTATGGCACAACGGTCTCACTATTTTCACAAACAGTAAACTACTTCAAGTGAGACATGGGGGCCGAACACATTTTTAAAGACGTTTGTTTTGTTAAGTGAGGAAACCTACCTAGCGACAATACCTTGCTTTTACTTTCAGTCTGTAATCCTTTTGTTACTTCATTAAAGCACTGCTGAAGGCTGCCCAATGGCTCAGCAGAAGTGTGCCACACTTCCGAGCTCGTGACCCTGATTTGACAACGGACCCAAGGAGCTAGGATCACAGTGCGGCCAGGGTTGGGGAGTGCTGCCAAGTGCACAAGCCAGCCAAAGAAGGGAGACATCTGGGTTCCAGAGGCCCCTTGTGGCAAGCCAGAAAGACTGCTCACTCACTGGGAATGGCATCAGCCCCAGCATGCTGCTACAATCAAGGCTGTCGAGGCAAAGGTCAAATGTCAGGGGAGGTGGAAAGAACTTCAGAAGCAGGGAGCAAACATGCAAAACAACATGCCTCGAGAGGTCTACAGTATGGTCGTTGGCTCCTCAGGCTCCGCTCTGCAAAGAGTCCCACCATTTTGATGGTGGTGGAAGAAGGAGGCAAGGCTGAGAGTGGCCCTAAGTAAGGTGGGGCTGATGGCTCCAATAGCCAAAAAGCTAGGTGAAGAAAACTCAACACTGCCGAGTTTCTCTCACTAGAAATTAAACACGACATCCAAAACTGGACTGCAGGGGGAGACACAGGACACGCACAGTGTTGCGCTCAAAGTGAGCTGTTTTACTGTGATGCCATGGCTTCATCAGAGCTGGCTGTGATGAAGCTGTGACATCACAGCAAAACCTACATTCACAAGTGTGTGTCATGTGTCTCCCCTGAACAACCCAGTTTCAGGTGCTGTGTTTAATTTATGATGAAAGGAACTTGGTAGTACTTCAATGAAGTACAGAAAGATTACAGAAGTATGGCAGTGTGTCGCTATGATTTAATATTTGGAACTGGGGGTTGTATGTACTTTTTCTCATTTAGCAAAATAAAAGGCTTTTCATGGTCACTGGGCCTTGTGCCCTGTTTGGAGCAGTTCCCTGTTTTGGGAGGACAGGGAGTCTGGTGTGCCACAACTGCGGGACATTGCACCAACCTGAATAGAAAAGTACCACACACACACACCTCGATAACATGCAAAAAAAAAAATAAGAGTATCATAACATACTGACTGCTGTTTAAAAGGAGCAGTCAGTAACATTTAGTGTTCAGCC
Source organism: Neoceratodus forsteri (assembly GCA_016271365.2). Taxonomy (NCBI): domain Eukaryota; kingdom Metazoa; phylum Chordata; order Ceratodontiformes; family Ceratodontidae; genus Neoceratodus; species Neoceratodus forsteri. The sequence goes on along the minus strand of CM028129.1, from coordinate 1,673,807,981 downwards.
ACTATAACAGTATATATTTTAGACAGGAAACAATTCCTAGATTTAGGAGATTTAATCCCCCCCACCCCACCTATATTTATATTATTGCTGCTATCCCAAACGCTGCTAGAGAAAACAAGACAGAGGATTCTTGGTTGTTTAAGAAACGGAACATGTTCTCTTGCTGTGTAAATCCCTTCCTATCCTTTAAGACAGGCTCTAACCATTTCTTTCTTAAATTCCCCATAGCCTCGCATTCCATCATCATATGCTGAACTAAAGCAACACGGGTTTTATTACAGGGGCATGTTTCCTGCAAACATATCCCTTGTTACAAAGCATATGACTTGGCTACCCACCAAAACCAGTCTTAAATGAGCCACAATCATAAAGTGCATATTTTGTTCACATATACATACATATTTCTCACAGGTGAACAGCAGAGCAGACTAAATTTTCATATTATAACTAGTCTTTTTGTCCCATCTGGGAGCAGAATAGCTTCTATATGTCTATATGACTGTGCCCCACAGGCTGTCACTAGGACCCCCACTGTGTAAGTTGGAATATACTGTTGCAAACAGCAGTTAGGAGGCCAGCTGACAATGACCGAATGCTTCTGAAAATGCAGAGTGGAGAAAGTCCCCACTTTATGGTGCACTGAAAACACAGACCTGGTGAAATGAGTTGCCCTACCCAGTCATTTTCACAATATGCAGAACACTCCAATTTGCCACAAAATGAATGGTTAGGGATAGTCCTGGGAAAAATTTCAATAAAGCACCAGCAGGTAAAACCACAAACCACATTTGTTGTAAACCTACTAATTTTATGTTTGTAGATATCTGCTTTTCCAAACCTTGTTTCTAAAAAAAAAAAAAATAATTATTTTCATTATATGTTATATAAATTCATCATACAATCGAACTAGTAGTAAAATTAAAAATAAGAACATCTGGTTCGAGGTAAAGGAGATCTCTACTGGCAACACATTTATTCTGAATTCTTACACATCTACTGCCAGTCTAGTTATAAATCTACTCGCTTGATTCGAAAATAGTGTTATTCAGAAAGGGGAGCCAGGGGAAACAAAGGGTTTATAGCTAATCCTACTCAGTGAGCCATGCATACTAAATGGTTTCCATTAGCTATTGTCTATCCCCTCCCCCCTTTTTTTGTTAAAGAATTGAACATGGCAGACTGTGCAAATCGTGTGACAACTGGTAAGGGGACACTTTTAAACAAATCTCTCTCTTGTTGGCTTTTCCCACGGTCAGACCCACTAATCTACTTGTAGTCAGTTAGCAACTGTAACTCAAACATCTTACTACCCTCACGTAGTATTCTCATTTCAATCATGCACTAGAGAGGCCGTTCCAAAAATCATACAATCTACCAAAAATGAACACAGGAGCATTCAATTTTATTTTAAAACACTGTTCTCTTGCTTACTGCAGCAGCTACCTCCATGTTTGCCTCAGACACCAAAACAGTACAGCCTAGAGGGTTAAAGCACCAAGCTGTGAAACTGGAGATTCACAAGATCTGGGTTTAAAACCCACACTTGCCACTTGCATACTGTGTGACCCTAAGCAAGTCACTCAACCTCCATGCTCCTAGAATGCACCTGGAAACTGCAGTAGCTTTGGCTCAGTGCATTTTTTCCAGTCAAAAAAAATCAACACAAAAATAAAAAGAACAAAGAAAAGCAACACAAAGTGAAAATAAATACAAACAATTATCTGAACCATCTGTCTCAACCAGCAAGTCGCAATACCAAACACAAATAGGGCTGAGCACCACAGGCAGCTCAGCATAAGCAGTTTTGTATAAAATCAGACTATCCCTCTTGGATCACCCTCCCACCACTGATGCAGTCATGACTGCCTTCACAGCTGTATATGTTATTCAGCAACTGGCCAGCAAAGGGTGACTCGTGTCCTATCCGAGAGCCCAGCTCCGTATCTCCATAACATGCCCACCCCCCCCGCCTCATTGTGGGTTTCTAGAATTTGCATGCAAACCAGTCCAGTGTCCCAAGCAGCAATGTCACATTAGCTTACAGAATAGTCCAACCACGTAGCAACATCTTGCTGATAAGCATGCCCAGCCCACTGAAGTTCCAGGCTTAGGGGCATGATCAATAAGAACAGATTACTCACCTGTAAACATAGTTCTAGGAGCGGTATATAGTTCACATCCACTGGAACAGTGTGATTTGCCAGATATCTTTAAGATAAGCTGCTCCCACCACCCAAGTGGTATCTCTGACTCCCTCCCATGACATCAGATCTTGCACGCTGGTAGTAGGAATCTGGGTACCACCTGCAAAGGGAGGTTAGGTGGGTTTTGTGGATGTAAACCACATACCACTAGAAATACAGCTACAGGTGAATAAAAACAGGTTACTCACCTGTAACAGTAGTTCTAGGAGTGGTATATGTTGTTCATCCACACTCTTTGGCACGTTCCTTTCCCCTTTAAATCTTGCCGGAAGTCTTCAAGCTGGCTCCTCCCACCTACCCGGGTGGTATATACCTCGGCTCCACCCCGCCACATGATGCCAGATCTTAGTCCGCTGGAAGCAAGGTGATGCGCCTAAAGCCAGGGAGGTCGGGTGGGTGCGTATGGATGAACAACATATACCACTCCTAGAACTACTGTTACAGGTGAGTAACCTGTTTTTCTAGGAGCGTGGATATGTTGTTCATCCACACTCTTTGGCAGACTCCTAGCAGTTCTCTGGGAGGAGGGAGGCAAGGTGCACACCCCCCTACTTAGGAAACAGAGATTGGAGAACCGAAGCCCCAAAACCAGCATCCCGACGTGACTCAAGGTCAATGTGGTAATGGGTAATGAAGGTGTTGATGACTTCCAGGCAGCAGCCCGACAGATTTCCTGAATAGGGATGTCCCTGGAAGCGGCCACCGATGCAGCAGTATGGCGCGTAGAATGAGCTCTTATCTCTCTGGGAGGCTCCTTGCCCACCAACTCATAGCACAGACCTATGTATGATGTGATCCATCTTGCAATAGTCCATTTGGCTGCAGGTCTGCCAGAAGCAGCTTCAGCGTAGGTGACTAACAGCTGGCAAACCTCTCTCTCAATTTCTGCAGTCCTCTCCTTGTAGTAGGAGACAGCACGTCTAAGGTCCAGGGTATGGAGCCAGTATGCGGCGTCCGAGGTGTAGTTAGGGTAATATACCGGCACAGTCAACACCTGGTTAAGGTGAACCTCTGATACCACCTTTGGAAGGAATTTCGTGTGGGGGCGCAGGACAACTTTGTCCCTGTGAAAGACCAGATAAGGGGAGTCCACTGAGAGCACCTGGAGCTCCCTTGTCCTTCTTGCTGACGTGATAGCCACCAGGAAGGCAGTCTTCCACGACAAGTGTGAGAGCTCACACTTGTGCATGGGTTCAAATAGCTTGCCCATGAGCTTTGCCAAAACCAGCAGAAGATCCCATGGAGGTGGAGGTTCACGCACCTGAGGGGATATGTGAGCCAGGCCTTTGAAAGAGTGCCCGACCACAGTCTCCTGTGCCAATGTCGACTGACTGGCCCGCGCCCAGTAAGCAGAGATGGCTGCCAGGTGCACCCTAAGGGTCGATGACCGAAGATCCCCTTTGGAAAGGGACCAAAGGTAGTCTAAAATGTTAGCCACAGAGCAGGATAAGGGGACCAGACTTTTACCCTGACACCAAATGGAAAACCTTTTCCATTTGAAAGCACAACATTTCCTGGTCAATTCCTTATGTGATGCCTCCACCACGGTGTAGACATCCTCGGAAAGATCCAGAGCTTGGAACTCTAGCCACTCAGATACCAGGCTATGAGGTGCAGGGATTGAAGGTCCGGATGGAATACCTTCCCCTGGTTCAATGATATGAGGTCCGGGTGTGTACAAAGTCGCTCCGGGGCCCAGCCGCTGAGGTTGAGGAGATCTGGATACCAGAACTGGCGGGGCCAATCTGGGGCTACCAGGATCACCTTCACCTTGTCCCTCACCTTGAGAACCACCTTGTGGATCAAGGGAAATGGAGGGAAGGTGTAGAGGAGGCCTGGGGTCCACGGCCTCGAGAAGGCATCCCCCTGCAGCGAACCCTGCTGAGGGGGGCGGGCATGGAACAGCCTCAGCTTGGTGTTCTCCCTGGCGGAAAACAGGTCCACCAACTGTTTGTCCCAACGGGAGAACAGACTGTAAGCTAACTCTGGATGGAGAGACCATTCATGGGATGTCTGGCCTATGCGGCTGAGAGCATCCGCCAGTTGGTTTGAGACCCCTGCCACACAGACGGCAAGGAGATCCACCTCCAACCGGCTGATGAAGGTCCAGATCCAGATACACAGATACATAGACAGTGTCGGCAGATAAGGGCCTATGGCCCACCCAGTCTGACCATTTGAGCTTGTAAGTTCAGTTTATGTTTTCCTAGAAGTCTGTTGCCCCTTACCCCTGACCTCCAGAATTCCTTTATGTCCATCCCATGCATTCTTAAATCCCGTGATTGTTTCAGCCCCCACCACTTACTCTGGCAGGGTGTTCCACTTGTCCACCTGGAGGTGCCTCCTTGCACAGCAGACGGGAGTGCGTGCCGCCCTGTTTGTTGAGGTAGTACATGGTCGTGGTATTGTCCGTCTGGACTTGAACCACTTGACCCCAGAGCTGAGGAGCGAAAGCCGACAGTGCCAGTCTGACTGCTCTGAGCTCCAACAGCTTGATGTGGCAACGGGACTCCTCGGGGGTCCAGAACCTGTGGGCTCTGTGGTCCCCCCTGTGGGCTACCCAGCCCATGAGAGAGGCATCGGTTGTAAGGACGACCGTCGGCTCGGGGCGGACAAACGGAATCCTTTCCTGCAGACGACTTGGGACGGTCCACCATTGGAGCGCGTCCCACATCTGGGTGACAGTGACCAGCTGGTCGAAAAGGCCTTGACGCTGAGTCCACTGAGTGGCCAGCTCCCACTGGAGGGGACGCATGTGTAACCTGGCCCAACGGACCACTGAGGTGCATGCCGCCATGTAACCCAGAAGGCGAAGGAAGTCCCGGCCAGGGCACAAGTGCCAAATCAGAAATGACTGGGCAAAGGAGGAAAGAACCTCCGCCCTGTCCGCCGGAAGCCGAGCTCTGGCTTGACGAGAGTCGAGCTCTGCCCTGATCAAGACCATCACGTGAGAGGGCACGAGTTCCAACTTGGCCTCATTCATCATGAGGCCTAATCGGGAACAGGTTCGGAGGGCCAGGTCCCTGGACCTCTCCACCTCCTGCAGAGAGGAACCCGCCAGGAGTCAATCATCGAGGTAGGGGTATATGCGAACCCTTTGACGCCGTAGATGGGCTGCCACCACTGCAATGCATTTGGTGAAAACCCAAGGAGCCGATGACAGGCCGAACAGCATGGCTTGGAACTCGTACAGTGTCCCTTCGACCCTGAAGTGGAGGAACTGGTGGTGGGACGGACGAATTGTGACGTGAAAGCGCGTCCTGTACATCCAGTGAACAGAACATGTTTCGCTCCAGAGATGGTATGATCTGGTTCAGAGTTACCATCCAGAAGGTGCGAGGCCTGAGATACTGATTCAGGTTGTGGAGATCTGGATGGGCAACAACCCCCGCTTGGGCACCAGGAAGTACCTGGACACAAAGCCTGGGTCCACAGGAGGATCTGGCACTGGAGCTACCACCTCCTTGTGGAGGAGCTGAGCAATGTTGTCCCGAAGGGCTGACTGAGTGCCAACTAAGATCCTTTCCTCCCGTGGGGCACAGGCTCGGCAGGGGGGGGTACTGCTCGAACTCTAGAGGCAGTCTCCGACCGACCACTTCCAGAACTCACCTGTCCGAAGTGATATCGGACCAGGTGGAAAGAAAGTGGCGGAGCCGGCCCCCCATGGGAGGACCCAGAACTGGCATGACAGGAGTAGGGTTGGCCAACTCTGACCCCTCACTGTGCAGGCTTAGAGGAAGAGGCTCCTGGACCGGCACCTCGGCCTCCTTTGTGGGGCTGTTGGGGACCCTGCTTGGGCCTAGGGTGCCATGCTTGAGCCTGCTGTTGCTGCTGACCTCCCTGATAGGAGGGCTGCCTAACCGCAGGGGAAGAGTGCCGAAAGGGCTTCTTCTTGCACTTCTGCTGGTTCTTGCCCAAAGAACCTTTTGCAGAGGTAGCATCCAAGGTGGCATTGGACTGCTCTATGTGCTGGAGGTGACCTGCCACTCTGGGACCGAAGAGGTCGGTGCCAAGGAAGGGCACGTCAGCTAATTTATGCCGAGTATCTGCAGGAAAAGAGGATAACCTCAGCCATGCCCTGCGGTGAGTGGCCAGTGCGGCTAAGGAGCGGGCACAGGAATCTCCAATGTCCAGGGCTGTCTGGAGCTGCTGTTTTGCAACAGCACAGACCTGCTTAACCGTGGTCTGCATGTCCGCTGGGAGATTAGGGAGGACTTCATCTAGTGACCCCAAAAGGGCATGAGAGAAGTGTGCCATGATTACAGCCGAGCTGGCCTGATGAAGGCCCAAGGATGAGTCCGCATATGCCTTCCGGGCAGAATGGTCCATATTTTTGGACTCCTTGTCCGGAGGGCGGTCAGTATCTGCTGAGCTGCCCGTACGCCAAAACACTGAAGCAGTCACAAGGCTCTCAGCAGAGGGATGCTCAGTGAAGCCCGCCAAGGACCCCATGGGTATAGCGTACTTGCGAGCCATGTGGGCAGATGGAGCCAGGCAGAAGGCAGGGCGCTGCCATAGCTCAAGGGCCGGGCCAACAATGGCTTCGGCCACTGGGAAGACCTCCGTCAGGGTATCTCCCCCCCCTTTAAGGATATCCATGAAAGGATAGTCCGCCTTCTTTTGGATAGACTGCAATGGCATACCCGTGGACTCAGATATGAGTCGAAGGATGTCTTGGAAGGAAGAAGGACCTTCTTCCAGGCCTGTCACTGACAACTCATCAGGGTGTGAGTGAAGACCAGTAGTATCAGAGTCTGAGGAGTCGGGATACAGGGGTCTCCAGCCTACGTCCCCATCAATGTGCCTAGGGCGATCTGGAACAACAGTGATGGACAGACGACGGGGCAAGCCCATATCTGCCCGATCCTCCTTTGAGGGAGCCCCTTCCTGAGGCTGCTTAGGCGGTGGTTCCACCAGAATTGCTGGGGAGACCAGAACAGGCCGAACAGGAATGCGTGCTGGTCCTGCTGGAGGGAGAACCGGAGACGTCGTTTTTGGCCTAAGAGGCTGGGGCCAAGTAATGGCTGGTGTAGCCGGCTTCTGACCAGTCAGAATTAGCTGCTGCCACATGAGGTCCACATAATGTCGACGGAGCTTCTGTCTAAGTCTCTCCTCGTCCGAGGAGGATGAGGAACAGTGGCGGCGCCTCTTCCGGGACTGTTTATGACCCTTTCTCTCTTTTTTCGACCGACGGGGTCCTACTCCTCCATCGAGACAGATGGTGTCGGCTCTATTGGGAGACTGGATTCGCTGAAAACCGAGTATCCAGCTCCTGTCCCTCGATCGGGATGCCCGCAGGATGGGTCTCCTCGTCGGGGAAAGAAAGGATGGGTGTCCTTTCCAAAGAGTCGTCGAGCAGTGTCGGCGACAACAGCTCGATCGGGTCGAGAGAAATCTCAGCCAGTTCTGCCGTATCCTCTGCGCCTTGGCCTGACGGAAGGTCCGAGAAGCCGGCAGCCGAGGAAGCGATCTCGACTGTGGCCGAGACCGCCTGGTCCTGTGAATCGGACTGCTCTCGGTCCCAGGAATGTCTTCTTCAGCCAGAAGATGATTTGGGGTCCTTGTCCCTTTTCTTGGGGCAGGACGAGTGCGAGCCCGAGGGCACCTCACCCTTGGTAGGGAGAGACTGGCACAGCTCCTGAAAGGACCCAGTAAAGCTGGAGCCCAGGTTGAGCAGCACGAAAAAAAAACGTCTGACCGAAGCTTGGGCAGCTTCCTCTTTGAAAGCCGCCATCTGTTCGAGCTGCTCGAAGGGTCCCATGGCCACGGAAACCGCACACCTGGCCTCCTTTGATTTCACCGGTGGATTGCGAAGCTCTGGTCTCCCTAGCTGTAGGCATGCCTTCGATCGTCCAGGACGTTAGGATGGAAGGCCAGACAGATGGTGTAAGCAGTGGTGTCTTGCATGGCACCCAAGCAATAAACGCACGAGAGGTGGGGATCGGTGCAAGACATTTTTTGTCCGCAAGGACACCGGGGACGACTTGTCCTCCACGTCCGATGCGCTCGGATCGGATTCGTAAACTCTTACGAGTTTTAAAGAAAGCAAATGCGGCAAAAACGTCAATTAGACTCCAGGGCCTACGGTACTTGTAAAAGTAGCATGAGGGAACCTGAATCTTCCAGCAGAAAGGAAGATCTGGCATCATGGGGTGGAGCCGAGGTATATACCACCCAGGTGGGTGGGAGGAGCCGGCTTGAAGACTTCCGGCAAGATTTAAAGGGGAAAGGGACATGCCAAAGAGTGTGGATGAACAATATATCCACACTCCTAGAACCTATTTTATTAGAGCAGTGGATATAGTTCACTTTCCACACTCTGGCAGACTCCAAGCAGTTCTCTGGGAGGAGGGAGGAAGGCACACACCCCGACATGGTGAACACAGACTGGAGATACAAGGTTCCCAAACCAGCATCCCCCTGTGAATCAAGGGTCAATGAGGTAGTGTGATGACTTCCAGGTAGCAGCCCTGCAGATTTCCTGGATAGGGACATCCTTGGAGGCAGCCACCAAAGCAGTGGTTTGTCTGGCAGAATGAGTTCTAAGCCCTACAGGAGGCTCCCTACGAGCCAATCTATAGCAGAGGTGGACGCCGGATGTGATCCACCTGACAACTGTCCACTTTGCTGCCAGTTCGCCAGGTGCGGCTTCAGCGTAAATAACGGACAGCTGGTGAGCCTCTCCCTGAGCTCCAGAGGTGCACTCTACCTAGTGAGACAGTACCATCCCGAGGTCTAGTGCATGGAGCCTGCAGTCAGCCTCCAAAGATGGGTTAGTGAAGTATACCAATAAGTTAATCATCTGGTTAAAGCTGAAACTCAGACCACATTCGGAAGAAAATTTGGACTGGGGCGAAGGATGACTTTGTCCCTGTGGAAGACCTGGTAGAGAGACTGCACTGATAGAACCTGGAGCTCCCTGATCCTTCTGGCTTACGTGATGGCCACCAGCAAGACTGTGTTCCATGACAGGTGTGACATCTCAAACCTGTGCATAGGCTTAAAAGGCTTGCCCGTGAGCATAGCCAACACCAGCATTAAGTCCCATGGTGGAGATGGTTCATGCAGTGGAGGAGACGGGATGGCCAGACCCTTGAAAAAAGTGCCCGACCACCTACTCCTGGGCCACCGTCAACTTACCAGCCCGTGCCCAGTAAACAGAAATGGCTGCCAAGTGCACCTTAGTGGTCGGTGTTTGCAGTCTCAGCTGACAGAGGGACCAGGCGTAGTCTAAGATGCTTACCACAGGGCAAGCAAGGGCACCAAAATGAATCAAGCCCCTTGCCCTGGCACCAAATGGAGTCTCTTTTCTATTTAAAGGCATAACAAGTCGCCCCTTCCTTCTGGAAGGCCTCCACAGCATAGAGCACTTAATCCAAAAGACCCAAGGCCTTGAACTCTAGCCACTCAGGAACCAGACTGAGGTGCTGGACCTTACCCAGTCACCTAGTCAACAGATCAGAGGAGTGGTAGCTGCGATGGAGGTCTGCTGCTGAGGCTGAGGAGATCCAGGTACCAGAACTGCGGAGGCCAGTCTGGAGCCATCTGGATTATCCGCACCTTGTCCTTTCAGGTCTTGGCCACTACCTTGTGGATCAAGGGGAAGGCAGGAAGGTGTAAAAGAGGCCTGGGGTCCAGCGCCTGACGAATGTACTCCCCAACAGTGTCTCGGACTGTGGGGAGTGGACACAAAACAGCCTCAGTTTGGTGTTCTCCCAAGAGGCAGACAGGTTCACCAGAGGAGTGCCCTACAGTAAGAACAGGTGGTTCACCCCCCTTCTAGTTCCTGGACCACTCGTGTGAAGTCTCTCCTACCCAGCTGAGAGAGTCTGCGAGCTGACTGTTCTCTCCTGTGACATGGATCACCAGGAGATCTGCACCCAGGCTGTGCATGAGGGCTCAGGTGCGGATGGCCTCCTGATATAAGGGAAGGAAGCAAGTTCCATCCTGCCTGTTCAGGAAGCACACGGTCATGGTTGTGTCTGTCTGGATCTGCACTACCTGACCCCTGACTACAGGAGCAAATTCTGTCAGCACAAGTCGCACTACATGGAGCTCCAGCAGGTTGATGTGGTGACGGGACTCCCATAGTAACCAGAACCCGTGAGCTCTGTGGTCTCCCAGATATGCTCCTCACCCCACAAGAGACATGTTTGTCGTAAGTGTAATGGTTCTGGGCGGACAAACCAGATTCCCTCCTCCAGCTGATTAGGGATCAGCCACCACCAGACGTCATCCCATTTTGGCTGGGTCACTGTGACCAGTTGGTCCAAGTGGCCTAGGCACTGGGACCATTGACTACCCAACTCCCACTACAGCTGGCGCATCTGCCAGTGTGCCCGACAAACCATGCTAGTGCAGGACAACATTTATCCCCAGCAGACTTAGGACACCCCGGGCAGGACGTGAGAGCCCAACTTGAAATGATTGGGGCAAAGGTCCGCAGGGAGGTGACCTTGGCCCGCAAGGAGTCTTGTTCTGCCAAGATGAACTTGGATTACCTATGTGGGTACCAGTTTGGACTTGTCCAGGTATACCAACAAGCTCAAGTCTAGGGAGGCCTGGAGAAACAGACCTCTGGACCGCTCCAAGGACTTTCTGAATGAACTGGCTAGCAGCCAGTCGTCCAGGTAGGGAGAAATCCTGACACCTAGGCGCCACAGGTATACTGCCACCACTGTCATGCACTTGGTGAAGACCCTTGGTGCTAAGGAAAGACAAAAGGGCATGACCTGGAACTAGTACATGACCCCTTCCACTCCGAACCAGAGATACTGGTGGTAGAATGGATGGTCTGGGATGTGGAAGAAAGCATCCTGGAGGTCTAGGGGAGCAAAACCATGAGTTCTTCTCTAGGAATGATCTGATTCAGAGTGACCGTCTGGAACTTGCATTTCTCCATGAACTGGTTCAGACCATGTAGATGCAGTACAGGGCACCAGCCCCCCCCCCCCGACCATTTCAGAACCAGAAGTACCTGGACATGTAACCCTGACTTGCCAGGGCATCTGGGACAAGGGGCTATTGCCCCTTTTGCAAGGAAATGAGCAATGTCCTCCCAAATGGCGGACAGCGTGTCCTATGACACCGTGGACTCCCGAGGCACATGTAGGTAGTAAGGCGAGAGAGCCCTGAAGTTCAGAGGCAACCTTCTGCCCACTGTGTCCAACACCTACTTGTCCATTGTGATAGCAGACAAATGTGGCAAGAAGTGATGTAGCCAATCTCCTATGGGGACTGCAGACAGGAACAGGATGGGTGGAAGGAAGACACCCCCCAACCAGTCAGTGGCCAGCTTTTGTAGGAGCACCAGTGGCTGCAGCAGGAAGGGTACCACCACCCCGTCCCTCACCTTTTTGGGACCCTAGCCCCCAGGGATTTGGGTTTGAGCACCAGGCCTGGTACTGCCCTTGCTAGGGCTGCTGCCAAGGAGGCTGTAACAGAAAGGTACTGGGAAGCCTTTTTACTTAGGTTTCTTTCTCAGGTGCTTCTGGGATGAAGCCACAGAATCCAGGGCAGCATTGGACTACTCGATACAGATGAGATGTCCTTTCACTCCAGGTCCAAATAAGTTGGTGCCCAAGAAAGGGGGCATTGGCCATCTGTGCAGAGTGTCTGCCGTGAAGGTGGACAGATGCAGTCAGGCCCTGCAATGCATGGAAACAGCTGCTGCCATGGCACAGACACATGAACTGCCCATGTCCAAGGCCATATGGAGCTGGTGTTTAGCCAGTGACTGCTCCTGGTTTCTGATGATCGCTGCCAATGACTGCTGCTCGGCTAGAAGGTGAGGGAGGATGGAATCGAACACTCCCATCAGGGAGTGGCCAAAATTGGCCATCATCATGGCATAGTTAGCCTAATGGGAGACTCAAGGATGATGTACCATGTTCCTTTTTTTGAAGCATGGACAATCTTACGGGACTCCTTGTCTGGAGGCTTGTCCACATCCCTCTGGTTTCTGAGCTTACAGAAAACTGAGTCAGTAACTAGCACCTACGTGAAGGGGTGGTCCGAGAACCCCATAAGGGATCTTGCTGGGACCGCATAACTGAGGACCATATGGGCACGATACTGGATACTGCCAAAGCTCCAGGGCCGGTCCCAAAATGGCCTAGCCATGGGAAGAGCAACCCTGAGGTTGCCCTGTCAGAATATCATTAAAGTGTAGCCCTTTTCTGGAACTAGCTCCAATAGGACAACCACGGACTCCGAAATACATCAGAGGAATGCCCTGAAAGACATGGTGCCTTATTTGGTGGAGAACTCCGAGAGATACCCAATCAACACAAAACGAGTCGAAGAGAAGACTATGGACTCGTCATCAGAGGATGCCCTGAAAACGGTCCTCAACTGTTTCTCACCACGAACCACCCGGGTTATCCACCCCTGGGATGATCTGCACCAACTGGCCTGGCAAGCCAGCAGCCAAATGGGCCTGCTTGGATGGAGCACCAGCCTTTCGGTGGCTGTGTTGGTGGTGCTACCCAAGAGGCGGAGAAGCAACTGTGAGGAGCACCTGCATAGCATGGACTGGGTGGGCCACCACTGGCGGCTGCCAGGCGACTGGTTGTCCAGGGAGTACAGCCCTACCCTACCCCACGATGGCCCACTGTTGCCAGAGGAGCTCCTTGCAGAACTGGTGCAGCTTGCGACAGTGCCCCTCCTTGCTCTAGGACAAAGAGGTCAAGAAGCGCTGATAGCTATGACTCCCAATCAAGCAGGATTAAGAGCAAGAACGTCTTGACTGAGACCTCAGCCGTGACCTTGACTTTCAAATGGAAGAGACACCTTCCCAACTGGTTGTGGTATACCACATGCCTTCCCATGTTAAGTAGCATCGGTGTAGAAAGCTTGGCCACCAGTGGAGGCTGCTCCTGCTGAGGACTGGACAGGGACACTGACCAATCCACATCCTCCATAGGTGAGGACTGGGAGCACTGGAGTCTACAAGATTGATTCTTCGACCTCATCTGATGGCTAATCGAAAGGCTCGAGGAAAATCTCCACGGCCTGCTCGACCAGTGTTGAAGTCGACTGCCTCGATAGGGGTTACAAAGAGCCCTCAACCTGCTTAACCTGCATTTTGACCAAAGGGTGATCAACCGCCGTGCAGCGGTCGAACAAGTTGAGGGACTGGGAGGACCTCGATCTCTCCGGTCCCACGACCGGTGCCAGCAGCGCTTGTGCTTGGAACCACGGTGGGCAGGGCTCTTCCCCCAGGGTCTGGAGGGCTAAACACATGTCCTGGAAGTCTCCAATGAATAACCCTCCGAGGCTGGCCCCTTCTGGGAACAGCGCTGATACAGAGGAAGTGCCTGCCACTGCAGCCGCTGCTTCTGCCTCAAGGGCCGCAAGCTGCTGAGAAGACCTGGCTGCAGCTGAGGCCTTCTTGTGACCCTCAAGGCAGTCCTTCGGACCCCATTCGGATGTCAACACAGTGAGAGCTGGAGCTTCCTGTCCTCAAGGGACTCAGGAACATGCCAAGACAAAGGTTGCACCCAAATCACACTGTGCTGCCTGCTCAGGCACTACCCGCACATGTCGTGTGGGTCAGTGACAGACATCTTCTGTCGGCACTGAATGCAAAATTTGAAGCTCAGCTTCCATTGCTCCATTGATGACGTGTGAGAAGAGTCAAAGGAACCAAGGAAAGGGAGCAGAATAACAAGAAAAACTTTGAAAACAAAGTTCGTTTATGGTGCTCTAAAATGTAAGCAAGACCTGCAAAGGAGGTGACCTGTTCTTCCAGCAGAAAGAAAGATCTGACATCGCAGGGCGACATCATAGGATATACTGCCTAGGTGGTGGGAGTAGCTTATCTCAAAGAGGTCTGGCAAATCGGGCTGTTTCAGTGGAACTGCCAAAGTATGGTCTGTGAACTATAGCCACAACCCTATGATAGCAACCTTCTCCTCCTCCAGCCACTGTGTTATTAGGTTAGCCCAACTTCATGGAACTGTACATGAAACCAAGTCAGACCCAAAATTAAAAAGAAAATCTGGTCTAGAGGTCAGGCTCCTATTACTAGGGTTTTCCCATACCCTCCCCCCACACACTCCAGATCAGACGCTCTAAAACGAGACATCATCTAATCACTGCGCTAAGAGCTGCTTCTTCCTGGGACTGTCTTTTCTCCATCAGACTGTTGGATTCCTTTGTCGCCCACCTTGATGGTCAGTGTCCATCACTGTACACTTCCTATCGGCCGTGCCGGCAAAAGCCTTCACAGCAGGCACTTATGCAGCTCCTCGGTTGGTCGTCAGAGGATGTGCTAATGTCAGGCAGCCTGTGCCTTCCTTCTGCTGGAGCCAAATGACTCATCTTGCAGCTGGCTTTTAGCCAGCTCCAGCATGGGATGCCTAGGACTGCAAACACACAAGATGTCCAGATAGCTGTGTGACATGGGACTGGCTAGGATATGCAGTTTTTACATTTTTTAGCTCAAAGAATCCGGAGATACCGTGCATAAAGAACAGTTACCCAAGAACTTACCGCAACAGTAGATCTTCGAGAGAATCTCTTGCAGCAGCTCACACATTAGGAACTTCAGCCATCAGATGCTAGAACCACATTGAAGCTTTTTCACTAGCAGTCTAACTGGGGCTGCCCACGGCGACGCCCCTATATAGCTACGGCAGCTCCAGGTTTCTCCCTCAGTTCCCCCACTGGAGACCATCCCGTTAGGACATGCCTCCAAGGGAACCAAGAAAAGGCCCCGCCAGAAGGAGCATGGAGAGAAAAAAAGGTCATCATCCTAGGGAAGAGAACCAGGGAAAAAGAAAAGGGGGAAGGAGGGAGGGATGGCATGACCTGCAGCAAGAGATTTTCTCGAAGATCTACTGTTACGGTAAGTTCTGATGTAACTGTTCTATCTTCTTCAAGGATATCTCTTGCAGCAGGTCACACCTTAGGAATAAGTCCCAAGCAGTATGGCAGAGGAGACTAGTATGGGGAGACAGAAGACGGGTGCATAGGAGAGGAGGACCTGTAACAGCCAAGACGAAATTAGCTTGCCTTCTAGAGGCAATGTTCAGACCGTAGTGTTTAGTGGAAGTGTGGACAGTGCTCCAAGTGGCTGAAGCACAAACTTCCACTGCGGAGATGCCCCTGAAGCAGGCAACTGAAGCGACCATGCCCCTAGTGGAGTGGCCCTCAACAATCCTAGGGGGTTCCTTGCCATACTTCCTGAAACAGAAAATGAAGCAGTTGGCCAACCATCTGTACAGACACTGCTTTGAAACTGGCATGCCCTCTTTCCCAGGGCCAAAAGATACAAAGAGCTGCGAACACTTTCTAGAGTCCTTCGTACGGCTAACAATAATGCAGAATTCTATTTAATTTAAAGAGTGGAGCAAGGCTTCCCCTGGATTGGTATGCTCCAGGAAAGACAGGCCGGTGGATGGACTGATTTAGGGTAAACTCAGACACTACCTTTGCCAAAAACTTAGGGTTAGTACAGAGACACCCTGTCTTTGTGGAAAATCAAATAAGGCTCCTCACACGAGTGCCTGCAGCTCGGATATTCTACAAGCAGAAGTAATAGCAACTAAAAACAATTCTTTCCATGTCAAAGCGTAGCTCACAAGTCGCAGAAGGCTCAAAAGGGGGCCAACGTAAGTTTCTCTAAAATAAAATTCAGGTCCCTGGCCGGAACAGGGTTGGGGACCGGGGGCTTCAAGTGCAGGATGCCTCCAAGGAAAGTATAGGCCACGTTCAGCTGGGACACTGTATGGCCCTCAGCGGGCTCGTGGAAGGCCGGAACAGCAGACAGGTTCCCTTAAGTGAAGAATATTTAGGGCCGGCATTTGATAGGGACAGAAGGTACTCCGAATCTGGTTTACTGGACAAGTGAACGGATCCAGATGACGAGAAACTGCCGACCAGGCAAAACACTTCAACTTCATGGAACAGGTTGCCCTGGTGGAGGACTTCCTGGCAGCTACCAGGACATCAGCCAGTTTAGGAGGGACTCCAGAGCTGGCGATGGTTACGCCTTCAGAAGCCAGGCATGTAGATGGAGGGACTGGATCTGGGTGAAGGAAAAGGGTCCTCCACTCCTGTGACAGTAAACCTGAGCAAAGGGAAGAAGAACCAGAGGTTCCACTGACAACTGTTGTAATAGTGGAAACCAAATTTGATGAGGCCAAAAGGGAGCCACCAGGATCATAGTGGTGCCCTCCATCTGGAGCTTGATTAGTACTCTGTGGATTAGAGGAAAGGGAGGGAAGGTGTAAAGGAACCTCCCTGTCCAAGAGAGACACACTGCATCTCGCCAGAAAAAAGTACAGTTACCCAAGAACTTACCTTAACAGTAGATCTCCGAGAGGATCTCCTGCAGCAAGCCATCACTGTTAGGACTATAGCTGCCAGGCACTTGGAAACTTTCTAGCTAGCAGTCTACCAGAGGGGGCCGCCCACTTTCAACATCAGCCCCAGACTTCAGGCAATCCTATAAATGCGGGAGCCCCCCCACACCCTCCTCAGTTCTCCTGCCGGAGACCAAGAGCTGGATGCTGTTAAGGGGAACCAAGGAGGATGCTGAGGTATCCCAAAAGCATTGACAATGAGAAGCAGAAGGCTCACCTCTATGGAAGTGGAGAGAGAGAGACAGAGAGAGGAAAGGGGGAAGGGAAAGCAGGGCCTGCTGCAAGAGATCCTCTCAAATATAGTACAATTATGTAATAACTTATCGTAACAGATGATCTTCGAGAGACGCTCTTGCAGCAGGCCACACTGCTAGGACCAAGCCGTCATGCACATGGACCACAAGGAAAACTTCTAGCTAGCAGTTTACCATGGGGGACCACCCACTGCCCATGTCAGCAGACGTCAGCCTATCCTATAAAGGCAAGCAGTCCCTCACACCTACCTCAGTTCTCCCTCCGGAGACCCCGACCAGGCAGCAAATGGAGAACTGAGGAGGTTCCTAGAGCCAAAAGAAAAGCAGAAGCAGTGTGAGAGAAACAAAGAGCAGCAGGGGGAAGGACGGAGGGAAATCAGGGCCTGCTGCAAAAGTTTCTCTCGAAGATCTACTGTTACAGTAAGTTCTTACATAACTGCACTATCTTACTTCGAGGAAGACTCTTGAAGCAGACCACACCAGTAGCACGGAGTCTCAAGCAGTACCGGGTATGACTAGGAGAACAACATCTGAAGGAGGACAAATCAGTAGCCAACAGCTCAGGAGAGAAGGCCCTGAAGGACTGCCAGGCCAAAACTGGTCCTGCACCTAGAGGCAATGCCCAGACTGTAATGCTTGGTAAAGGTGTGGCAGACTCCAGGTGGCAGCTGCACAGATGTCCGCAGCAGACATTTCTGAAAGAAGCCGTTGAGGCGGCCATACCCCTGGTGGAATGGCCCTTGACCACTGCAGGAAGGGACTTGCTGTACTTGCGGTAGCAACAAACAATACAATTAGCTAACCACTTAGACACACACTGTTTGGAAACACGATCACCCTCTCTTTTGGGGGCAAATGAAACAAACAACTGGTCAGATTTCCGTAAAGGCTTGGTACGGTTTGTATAGTACTGCAAAATCCTATGTACATTCGAAGTATGAAGCAAAGCCTCCCCCGGATTAGAATACTCAGGAAAATAAGCTGGAAGGTGGATGGATCAATTCAAAGTAAACTCTGACACCACCTTAGGTAGAAACTTAGGATTAGTACACAAAATACACCCTGTCTTTGTGAAAAACGAAATAAGGCTCTATACACATAAGAACCTGAAGCTTGGAAATCCTTCAAGCAGCAGTAACAGCAACTAAAAAGAGCGCTTTCCATGACAGAAAGCACAGCTCACAATGTGTGACCAGTTCAAAGGGAGGTAAAATGAGTTTTCCAACATAAAATTGAGGTCCCATGGAGTGACCGGGTCCCAAATGGGAGGTTTCAAATGCAAAATGCCCCATAGGAAGGTACGTGGCACTTAGAGCTGGGCAACAGCTTTGCCCTTGATAGGTGCATGGTGCGCAGCGATGGCAGAAAGGTGCACCCTGAAGGAGGAGGAGTACCTCAAGCTGGAGTCCAAAAGGCAGAGATGGTACTCCAACAACTGATTCACTAGGCAGGTGAAAGGATCCAAATGACGAGCAGCAACCCACAGGGTGAAAAGCTTCAATTTCATAACTTAAGTGGCCCTGGTGGAGGCTTTCCTAGCAGTCGCCAGGATATCTGCAACCCTAGAGAACACCCCAAAGAGGGCAACAGCTAGGTCCGCAGGAGCCATGCATGGAGATGCAGGGACTTGAGGTCCGGATGGACTAGAGCACCTTGGTCTTGAGATAGCAAGCCGGTGCACTGGAGCAGGGGCATCGGAGGTTTCACAGCCACCTGTTACAACACGGGAACCAAATCTGAAGGGGACTGTGAGAATCACCTCTGCCCCTTCCAACTGGAGTTTGAGCAGAACTCTCTCTAGAAGCAGGAAGGCGTAGAGAAACTTCCCCTTCCAGGAGAGGGACAATGTGTCTTGCCAGAAATCTCCAGTCTCAGGATTGAGACAGCAGAAAAGTTGCAGTTTTGCATTGAGTGGGGACGCAAAGAGATCCAACTCTGGATGACCCCACCTGTTGAAGAGATCTTCGACCACCGAGATTAGAAGCTCCCACTCGTGAGCCCGCAACCTGGAGTGGCTGAGACTGTCGGCCAAGACGTTTTGAATGCTGGGAACATGAGCATCTGAGAGCTCCAGACCGTGCTCAATGGCCAAATACCAGACTCATCACCTCCCAACACAGCGGGTAACAATGAGTTCCCCCTCCCTGCTTGTTGATGTAATACACCACACACATTGTCTGTCTCCATCAGCAGCAGACTGGGGAGGAGAGGAGTCTGAAATGCCTGCAGAGCATAAAAGAACCCTCGCATCTCCAGGACATTGATATGGAAACCATCTTCCACATCCATCCAGGAACCCTGGGGCTGGAGATTGGCCAGATGAGCACCCCATCCCAGGCTGGATGCATCTTTTATTAAAATCTGATGGGGGGTCAAAAGTTGAAAGGAGACTACTCCCCGAAGGAGGTTGGCTGGATCCAGCCACCACACCAGTACTCTCCGGACCAGGTTGAAGACCAGGGCCAACTGGTCCAGGTTGTCTGTACGTTGGTCCACTGGACGTGAAGATCCAATGGGGAACCAGCATATGCAGGTGGGCCAGGGGAACCATGGCAATAACCGCTGCCATATGGCCCAGAAGGCACAGGAACACCCTGGCGAGGACCTGCCAGTTGGAGGAAATCGGATGGGCCTGCTCCATCAGTCGCTTCGCCCTGTCCTCGGGCAAAACGTCCTTGTCCTGGTTGATGTCCAGGATCGTCCGTATGTATTGAAGGCACTGGCAAGGGGAGAGGCAGGACTTCGGCAAATTAACAGTCCCCCCCCGGCCTGAAAAAAAAGAGAGCGTGTATTCCAAAGCCTGAATCAAGCGATCCATGGAGGGGGCTAGCAGCCAGTTGTCCAGGTAGGGGAAAACATAGAGCCCTGTCTCCTCAGAGCAGCCGCCACTACTGCCAGGCACTTGGTAAATACCTGGGGGGGGGGGGGCACGCGCAGGGCAGAGGAAAGGCCAAAAGGGAGGGCCCAGAATTGAAAATGGGCTCCCTGAAAGTGGAAGTGGCGATGGGCAGGGAAGATTCAGATGTTCAAGTAAGCTTCCTGCATGTCCAAAGAGCAGAGCCAATCCCCATGGTGCAAAGGGGTAACAGACTCTGGACAGTGACCATCCGCATGCGCTTGTACTCAATATTGAGATTCAGATGGCTCAGGTCCAGGATGGGCTGAAGATCCCCGGTCTTTCTGGGTATGAGGAAGAAGTGAGAGTAAAACCCCCTTCCCCACTGAGCCAGAGGGACGGGCTCTATGGCTCTTTTCTGTTGAGCCTGAATTTCCTCCCAGACCAGGGACAGAGAGTAAGTGGAGTTTGCCAGGGGATTTTCTGGAGGCCACTCTAAAATCTCCAGTGTGTGAACATGCTCTATGATCTGAAGTACTCAGCCGTCTGTGGTCACCCCACCACCACCTGTCTAGGTAGAGGGGGAACAGACCTGCAACTACCTCCCTTGGGTCCTCAGCCGGGGGAGGGGGGAGTTGGCTAAGAAGTCAGGAGGCGGGGGAAGGCATTGGCAGGGTGGCTGCAGAAGCTCGAGGGACTCTGGCGGCGGCAGCTGTGGAGGCTGCTGTGTGCCTTACGATTGAGCTGGCCTTTGGCAAGCTGGTTCCGAGATTGCTTACGGGAGGACCTACAAAAGGACTGACATTGGCCTGCTCTAGGCTGAGTGTGACAGAGCGAATGAACCGACTTGAGGGCCCGCCCTGACTCCTGCAGGGTGGAAATGATGTCCTGGACACCCCCCTCCCCCCCCAAAAGGACCAAACCCCGAAGGGGGCATCCAAAATGCTGGACTGAACATCCAGGCAAAGCCAGATACCCAGAGCCAAGAATGGCGCCAGAGGCAGAACCCAGCAGCTGCCCCACGCCCAGTGGCATCCACAGCATCATAAGCATCCCGGAGGACATGACTGCCAACGTTTGAGTAAGATTTCAGAAGCTGGGCAAGTTGCGTCTTGGTGGGGTCTTCTGGCAAGGTCTGCACCAAGTCCCTGGCTTCGTCCCATAGCACATTTTGATACTGGACCATGTGGATCAGATAATTCAGGGCCCAGATAGCCAGGGTAGTAGAGGAGGATACGCGTTTGCTCAGGCAGTCAAGGGGAAGGGCACTAAGGTGCTTGGGCTTTTTGGTATGGTTATGCACCGCATTGATAACCATGGAATCTGCTTTAGAGTGGCACCCTAAAAAGGGGTGTGACAACCGGGGCATGTAAAGATGGTCTGCCTTCCTAAGCAAAGAAGGGGTGGTGGATGGGCGATTCCAGGATGCCCTTGAGACATCCTCATAGAAGTCAATCAATCAAAGGGGGCATCACCACGGGGAGGGCATCCTGCTGCTGTAAATAAAAGGCCAGGCGTCGCCTCTTTTGGTCTTGCTCCTCCGTCTCCCAGCCCATAATGGACTGAATGTGGCGCATGACATCCATAAAAGTTGGATCGTTTGGGGAGGGGTGAATTTGGAACCTCAGTCTTCACCCTCCAAGGACTCTCCCAGTGACGAGGAAGATTTAGAGTTTAGAGGAATCCAACTCATCCTTGGTATATTCGCTGTCTGGGACTGATGCCAGTGGCCAGCGCGCATCCCTGCGAGAGCCTCAGCTGATGTTGGGTCGAGCCCCAGAGGACCTCAACGCGCGGGGTTCGCTAGGTCCAGCCTGGCCAGGATCCTGCTTGTGAAAAAGCTTCCATGTGGTCTTAGCACCTGATGGCTAAAGTTCCTATGGTATGACCTGCTGCAAGAGCTATCCTTGTAGATTTACAGTGACAGTGTGACACTCCCCGACAAAACTGAAAGGATAATAGCATCTGTCAAGCTGCATGGGTACAATCATACTGGCCTTCACTGTTCTTAATTTCCTTTCTCTCTGCACATTTCTTTTTCTCCATCTCTCCATTCCATTATTGCTACAAGGGCTGTTTGAAACATGGGAGGAAGCATGGAAGGTTTGCAAACACATGGGGACTCAGCTCAGAACAAAAGCATGACAGCAGGCCCCATCATAGGGCAGTGTTTCAGGGGAAACAGAACTTTATATGCCAAGTTGTTTCAATTAGATCTCAAAAAGAAACTTCAAACAGCCAAAAGGATCACCAGTTTTTTATGAATGATTTAAATAAAAGAGGACACACAGAGGGACACCTTGTTACCACAAGAGTCCTTGAGGAAGGGAACACAGACCGAAACAAAAAGAAATAATTTATAATAGCTCAACTAGTAAAAATAAGTACAATGGAAGGATGATAAATACAATGGAAAATAACCCGCCTCCTGGGTCTGTGTGGGTGGCTGTTTGTGTTTGTCTATCTGTAGGTTATTTTTTGTGGATTTGCATGTTTTTTTGCCTAGAGTAACTATGCCATTCTTGCTCACATCTGTGAAAGTCTCCTGGACTGAAAATCTGCCAAAACATCACCACCAGGTATCTACATTTTCATTTTAAAATCAACTTTTTGGAAGGCATCCCAAGCAAAAATAAGCCAAGCAACTAAGTCTGACAAACTCCGCGATTCTGGATCCTGCACTGAATCCACATTTTTGTCTGACCTGCTCCTAAAGAAACTTTACCTGGGCTATTCAACAACGTCTTTGAAGAACAATGGATACATACAGACAAAAGGATTTCACTTCTTGCATATGCTCAGACAGTTCATCACCTTCAGGAATTTTAAACACATTCCGTGACTCTGGACCCTCAGCAGTTCAGTTTCTTCTGGCTTTGACTTACCACCAGGTATCAGCATTTTCATTTGAAATGAACTTTAAATGTCCAATCACAGCCATCTCAGTAGGCCTTGCTGATCCTTACCCCCCATCTGGCTTTTCCCCCCTGACCACCCCAATGCCTAGCCCTACCAATAATAATGTTTTCACCTATGATCATACCGCTCATGTTTTTTCTGGCTGTGCTGACTTCTCCAAATAGCACGGATTCTACGAGTTCCCCAAGACCTACTGCTGGTCACCTTGATGAATACCCCCATTACACACTTGGAATGGCCACCTGCAGTCGTAATAGGAATTGCTCCATTCTCCATTACCAAATCCTACAATGCACAAGATTGCTCCTACGTCCAAGCATGACGCTACCCACTCACTACTACCCTTTGCTCTTGTTATTGAGTGTCCGGTCTGTCCAGACTGGAGTCAGTGAAGAGCTCAAAGGAAGAAGGGTACGGTTGCTGCACAGCAGATGTCTGAAGGAGCTACTAAGACATCTAATACTGCTTCTCCTGCTCATGTCTGGAAACATACACCCTAACCCTGGTCCACCCTTCTCCAGACCTAGTGGCACAAGCAGATCTGGGACTCTTACTAGCCTGCATTAACATTTGCAGCCTGCTCAAAAAACTTGATGCCCTTACTGTCCGGACCGCCCAGTAGAGTCCAGACGTCCTTGCAGTAATTGAGACGTAGCTGTCACTAGCGATCCCTGATGTCACTGTTGCAATTCCAGGATATGTGGTTTTCAGGCAGGACAAGACTATCTAAAAAAGGGGGAGGCTGTGCCCTATACCTGAAAGACTCTTAGCAGGGGCATGCTCTGCCACTGCCTAACTTTGGTGATGACCTACAGGTCCTAGCTATCAAGACTCTGCTTGGAGCCCACAATAAGGCCCTGACAATAGCATCAGTTTATATTCCACCAAAAATGGACATCATCTAGCCTGGACCCACTCCTAACTTGTATCAATAGCTTAAACCACAACGCTGACGTTATAATGCTTGGGGAATTTAATGTGAACTGGCTCTCCCCCAGTGTGAACAATTATAAGGATGCCTTATCTGCTGCAAATTTCACCTAGCTCATAACCTCACCTACAAGGGTCAACTACAGAACCGGGACAAGCACCCTACTGGACTGGGTGCTCACAAACCGCCTAGACCATATCTCATACGGAAGTCCTTCCCGATTCTATAAGTCACTACTCCCTGGTCATGTGCTTATGGTCAAATAAATTCAATACACCCCTGGCAAAAACTGTCAATAGGAGGAGTCTCACCAGAGGACACCTAGAGCCATTAAAATTGCTTCTACGATAACAGGACTGGTCCTTAATTGATACTGCAACTGACAAACGATGCATTTGAATACTTCACTTCATCTCCCGGTTCAATACAGCGTGTGATGTCCATGCTCTTCAAGACGCAAAGAATTAAGGGCCTTGACAACCCTTGGATTACAAGTGATCTACTGAAAAAAAAAAAATGAAGTCACAGGACCATCTCTGGGACTGGGTGAGAGCTACTAGCAGACCAGCTGACATACAGGCCTATAAAACAGCCAGGAACCCCTGTACCGAAGCCATTCACTTTGATAAAGCCAGCCATAATAGGACTGCCCTAACACATGGAAGGATGGAAGGAAATTCTGGAGCAACATATTAGAAGTTATGGGGAATGGTTCCAAAGAGGTACCCACCATGCTGAATACAGATGGTTCCATCATCATTGACCCCACCTCATTTGCCAATACTTTTAATCTGGCATTCACCGACCTTAGTCATGTGCTGCCCGCTAATTTTTTTGATCCAAACTCCTCCCCGGCTCCTCATGGTAAACTGGTTAGGAAGTTGGAGCAACCGCGTTTCTATTTCAAGGTAATCTCCAAATGTGAAGCCAAAAAATACCTACTGAAGGTACTTGGAAAAACCAGAACTAGTGGTGACTCTCTTGACTTGAAGCTCATAGCCTTCACCCTTGACGCTGTCTTGAACCCTCTAACTAAGATTATCAACCATTCCCTCATGCTCTCCCAGTTCCCTCTCAAGTGGAAGTCTGCCCTTGCCCTGGTGACCCCAATCCACAAGAATGGTGACAGAGCACAACACAGAAACTACATGCCTATCACCATCCTCCCTCCCTTATCCAAAGTGTTAGAGAAAATGGCTGTAGATCAACTGGTAGACTACTTGGAAAAATACTACCCAATAATGCCCACAGCAGCATGGCTTTCAGAAAGGTCATGGTACCACCAGCGCACTCACTGAAAACTGCTACATTCATCAGGCACTTGATCAAGGTCAACTTGCCACCTTCATCAACCTGTCAAAGGCTTTTGATACAGTCAACCATCCACTATTAATCGAACAGCTTGCTGATCTAGGGCTGTCCCTCGACACCCTAAGGTGGTTTAATAGCTATCTCTCCGACCGCACTCAACAGGTTAAGACTGGTAATGCCCTCTCCTCCAAACAGCCTGTTTGGTCAGGTGTCCCCAAGAGTCAGTTTTGGGGCCCCTGCTATTCAGCATCTTTCTGAACAAACTCCCTGCCTCCTGTCATGAACATATCCTCCTTTATGCAGATGATGCGGTAATTTTCACAAAGAACTCCAATCCCTCTCTCTTAGAGGGTCACCTTCAGGAAAGTTTCATGGATATAGAGGCATGGTTTGTCATGCAGAAACTAGTACTCAGCTACAAGAAGAAAAAATTACTCACCATAGTAATGTTTCTTCTAATGGAGTCTTGCTGTATTCTGACTATATGCAGTTAGCCCCAGCACTTGAACTGCTCCGGAGAGTAAAGGATTAACTCTATGCCAAGGCATAGAACATCGAGCTCGGTTTTCAAACCTCTGTCTCTGGTACTCTGCAGTGTAACAGTCAGATTTTTACGAGAACTAAACTATCTTAATAAAGTAGAAATTGTTTGTTTTTTATTTTGTGCCAAAGGGCAATAAAACAGATCTTTAGGGTCAAAAGACTCAAGTCGAGAACCCCCAAAAGAAACTAAGCAGGTAGTGAAACAACCAAAGTATCCATAAAAAAACCCAGAAAACCCTTAAGAAAATAAAGGTATGCCAAGTACACCACTGGGGTGTAGCACTGTGCCTGCCAAACCACATCCTAAAAATGAAAATTACGTACCTACCGTAATTCTGATCTTTCTGTGTATCTTCACCATTCATCACATATGGGTATTGGCCGGAGGTCAGGACCCCGCGGGAGTTTTTTTTTTTTTAAAGGGTAGGCAGAGCCGACACACCATCGGCGCCGCCCTCGAGGCCGACGTACTGCGTGGCACTCGAGGGTTGGCCGTTAGGATGTGTCGACTCCGCCTGCCTACCAGTTCTGAGTCGCCGGAGAGGTAAGAGGAAGGGATGGAGGGTGGGACAAGAGAGTCCAAGGGACAGAAAAAGGAAAGGATAACTGAACTAAAAGGAGAGAAAACGACTGAGAGGACAGCAAAGAAGAGATTAGACTAAGGGGATTGGGTAGGGGCCCCAATCTCTGGAAGCAGAAGAAGGGAGGGTAGGGAGGGGAGAGAATTTAGGAGAGAGTGAGAGGTATCAAGGTATCAGAGACCCTTGTCCGTCACCAGACTGTATAGGAACTGCAAGGAGTAGCAAAGCTCTCTGCCAGAATTCAAGGCACAGAATAACTGGCAAATACCCCAGAAGCAGAGTCGGCTATTCTGGAGGAAGGACAGGGTACAGGGATTTAGTACTCTCTCAGGAAAAATGTTTGGTGAAAAAAGGGATTTTCTTTTTTTTTTTTTTGAAATAGTTGGATGGAGAACAGGAGGAGGGCAACCACCAACTTCCACCCCATCGAGGTGGAGACAAGTAGTAGAGAAGGAGTGCCGCTCAAGCTGTCTGCTCTTCATAGGAGAATACCCCCGTGTGTCCCTACTTTACCCCGCTCCTAAAGAGGAGGGGGGAGCCATAGAGAGGGAGGGGGACCCAGAGACTGAGGCCCCAGGGGGATGATGGGTTGGGTTGTGATGAATGGTGAAGATGCACAGAAAGATCAGAATTACGGTAGGTACGTAATTTTCATATCTTATCTGTATCAATCTTCACCATTCATCACATATGGTCAGTACCAAGCCCCCAAAGGGGTTGTTTCATTACACCCTAAGGGACAGGGTCCCTTAGCCCCCAGTGGGTGACACACTAAGGGGGAACCTTCAGGGCCTGGGAGGCCGAGTGGGGGAGAGAGAGAGAGGCAGGGTCCCCGGAGAAGCTGCCCGACAGCGCCATCTCGCTCTCCGGGAGAAAAGGTAGGTTCCCTGGCAGGCGGAGCAAATCACCCTATGCCGGGCCAAGGGTGACAACCGGGAAAGACGTAGCCATGCCCATCTCCTGGTGCAGATCGCTGTCCCTACGACCCTGGTAGCTACCTCGTTGGTGTCATAAGATGCCCTCGCTTGGTGCCTTGCTAGCTCCAGGCCACATGCAGAGAGCGCAATGGCTTGTCTGGTTTGCTCCGAGTCAGGCAACGAGGCTAAGAGCTGACCTAGCCTGGACCACAAGAACCTGTTGTAGGTTGCATGGTGGGCCTGATGAGCAGAAATAGAAAGGAGCAACCGTGCCGAGTAGAAGGTCCTCCTCCCCCAAAAATCAAAATCCGAGGAGTCTTGATCTGGTGGCCGGTCACGGTGGAGGGCGCGAAGCCCATCACGAGTGTCCAGATGCGTCAAGCCAGACTGCGGATGAGGCATGGAACCTGGAGACTCCGGGGGAGCACAATACCTCTGGCTGAGGTCCCTTGGGGCAGGAACTCCGGAGAAGGGCCTCTGCCAGAAACGCAAGGACGCCTCCCGAAAGGGAGCAGGCCAGGGCAGCACCACAAGGGTGGCCTCGCCAAAATCACCTAGAAAGGCATGCGACACATGCTCAGGATTGCTGACGGTAGATGGAGAAAGGTGCAAGTCCTCCAACATCCTCACGAGGAAACGCTGATACTCGGAGAGATCAGCAGCCGAAGAGATGTGGACAGAAGGTTCCTCTCCCCCAGAAGAGGGGGATGAGGAGCTGGAGGTCACCATATGTTCCGAGGGTGGCTGCACGGGGGAAGGTTGAAAAACCTGGCTGTCCATAGCCCTAACATAAGCAGGGAACCAGGCAGCCACTGCTCTGAACTGCTCCAAGGTGAGAGGGCCGCTAGGACCAAGAATGCCTGGAAGCACAGGAGAATGTGGCAGAAGGATAGGGGCACAGCCGAGAAAAGAAGTCGGCTGACCTCCGCTGGGGCTAGGGAGCGGACCGTGAACACCCGAGGAGGGTGCCCCGGAAGACTCCACAGCCAACAGCTGTACAACCACGTTGGTACTGCCTTGGCTGCGCCCAGAAGAATCCCCCAGTGAGGCGACCGGGGCCGTAAAGGTCCAGAAGGACGGTCCCCTGCCTCAAAAGAACGGGACTCCCTCAAGGAACCCAAGGAGGAAGGGTGGAAATCTGCACTAGCTCCATCCAGGGCCCGAGTGGACCCCAGAAAAGGGCCGACGTGCTGACCCCACACCCCTCGACCCCTCAGAGTCCGAGAGAGTCCTCCTCCTCGAGAGGGCCAGCCTAGGTAGCTGGCATCTCTGGGCTGCCCCCGAAGGGAAGACCCAGGGAACAGTACCTTCCCCTCCAGTAGGCTTCTCGATGGGCCCCAAAGTTGGGCGATCAAGACACACCACTGGAGGGGGTACCACCACCGAGGGGTCGACGAACCCCCCCCAAGACCAGGTTGCAGAGCTATGGTGGCTCGCACCACTGCGTGCTGGTCAGCACCACTGACCCCAGTCTTGGGGGCCACCTGACTCTCCTCAGTAGGGGGCTGGCTCCGACTAGTCGACAAGACCACAGTGCTGCCCTCCTCCACAGCCAACCCCGAGGGGTGTGACTGCTCGTCCGACTCTGAGCTCGACTCTGACTCCGAAGAGGTAGAGTCCTAAGCTCTAAGCCAAACTGTAGGAGGGCGGGCAGTACCAACCTTGCCACCAGGCATGACAGTCAGAGTTGTGGCCGAGTGGGCACCCATGCCCTCTGCAACCCCGCGAGCGGGATCCGCAGGAGGCACCAGGATAGCTCGGGCCAAAGGTCCAGAGCCAGGGCCAGACGCAGCGCCATCGAGTCCACCAGCACCGGGGTGGTACCAGGGACAACTTCGGTGCCGACAGCAGCCCCAGCAGCATCCTCAGCCGACACCGCCGCCCCACGGCAGCTGCTGCGGCACCAGGACGAGCGGGCGCTCACGACGGCCCCGAAGGCTGCCCGGCACAACACGGCACTGACCGGCCCCTCGGTGCCGAGCGTGGATGGCGAGAGGGCGGCACACGACAGTCAGAGTCAAAGCGGCCTCACGGCGCGAAAGCCGCGAAGACACGGCACCGTGCTCAACCGCGGCGAGGAAGGACATGGCAAAGTAGGACGCCGGATCCTGTCCCATGGCACCATGAATGGCGTCGACAGGACCCTCGGCGCTGAGGCAGCGCGCCAACCGAACCCCTCCGAGCCTTGAGGCGGCACGAGAGGCCTTCACCCCCAAAGGGGCGATTGCCATGGCGGCGCCTCCCACCCGCTCCCAGAAAGAAGCGGGACGGGCCTCCTGCACCGCAGGAGGAGCCTCGGCGATGGCAAGGCTACAAGTAGCCGAGGCTCCCTCCTCCTCGGTCCGTATAGAACCAGGAGGGGACCCGGAGGAAGGGCTGAGAGAGCGCGGCGTGGCCCGAGTGCGAACCCTACCCCCAAAAGTCAACGGAGCTCACCCCACTTTCAACGCATGCTGTTCGAGGACCTGGCAGTCCATGGAGAAGCAGGCATCGCATGAGTCCATGTCGTGAAGCGGGCCAAGACACGCAAGACACCGGTCGTGCTGGTCGGTGACGGAAAACTTTTGGCCGCACGGGCACAGACGCATGGGGGGGGCCGACCCATCTTCGAAGACTTTTTGCCCTCTGACCGAGACATGACCTATGGAGAAAAAACACCAAAACAGACTCGATGTCGCAGAATTCAAATAAAAAGGAAAGATCTTACCGGGCGACGTCGAGTGGAGGCAGAACACAGAACCGGCAGGCGACCGACGGACTGTAAAACGTCGATTTCAAACGGCTGAAGGCCTAAAATTCTTCAAGAAGCTTCCCATGAGGCGACCTCGATGGCGGGAGACGAAGAACTGGTAGGCAGGCGGGTCGACACAGCCTAGCGGCCAAGCCTCGGCGCCACACAGTGCGTCGGCCTCGGGGCCGCCGATGGTGTGTCGGCTCCGCTACCCTTTAAAAAAAAAAAAAAGCTCCTCATGGGTCCTGACCTCCGCCAATACTCATATGTGATGAATGGTGAAGATTGACACAGATAAGATCTACTAGGTTCCAGGAGGGGAGGCAGGGAGGGAGCTCAGAACACAGCAAGACTCCATTAGAAGAAACAACATTACTATGGTGAGTAATTTTTTCTTCAAACATGAAGTCTTGATGTATTCTGACTATATGCAGACTACCAAGCAGTACCCCCTTAGAGGAGGGAGTCACAGAACCTATTTTGGGAACAGACTCTGCAGCACAGCTGTGCCAAACCTAGCATCACTTCTTGACTGAATGTCCACAGATTAGTGCTTGGTAAATGTGTGAACAGTTTTCCAGATGGCTGCTTTACAGATTTCCACTAAGGGTATATCTCTAGCTGCTGCAAACAAAGCAGCTGTACCTCTGGTAGAATGAGCCCTCAGGCCTGAGGGAGGCTCTTTTCCAAGCTTTGAATAGCAAAACTGTATACAGGAGATGGTCCACCTGGCAATGGTTCTCTTGGTGGCAGGTTTACCCTTTCCCACTTCTCCATAAGTGAGAAACAACTGAGAACAGTCATTTATATGGGCCTTAGTGTGTTCCACATAGTAACTAAGAGCCCTCTTTACATCAAGACTGTGTAATCTTCTCTCCCCACAGGAAGAAAGGTCAGTGAAAAATATAGGCAATGACAGACGGATTCAAATGAAAGTCTGATACCACCTTGGGAAGAAACTTCTGTTGGTTCCAAGGACCACCTTATCCCTGTGAAATGAAATGAAGTCAGGTTCCACTGATAATGCCTGTAATTCACCAGTTCTCCTGGCAGAGGTAATGGCTACCAGGAATACAGTTTTCCAAGTCAAGAACTTCAGCTCAGCTGAGGACAGAGGTTCAAAAGGGGGCTGCATAAGCTGTGCAATGCAGATATTCAGATCCCAAGAAGGGGTAGGTTCCCAAAAGACAGGATTAACATGTACTAGACCCTTGAAAAATTTCTTGAAAACTGGATGAGATGCCAGGGAAGAGCCCTTCCCCACAGAGAGGAAGGCAGAAACAGCTGCCAAATGTACCTTAAGTGTAGTAGTCCTGAGGCTTACACTGTTAAGATGCACCAAATAGTCTAGAACAGTGGCAATATCTGTCGACTCTGGCTGGATGTGCCTCTTGAGAACACCAAAACCCAAATCTTTTCCATTTGGAGTTTTAAGTCTTTCTAGATGCAGGTTTCCTACTAACCTTTAGAATGTCTAAGACTGATTGAGAAAGATGCAGGCTTGTATATTTCTAGCTCTTCAAGAGCCATGCTTTGAGCCTGAGGGTCTGAAGGTTGGGATAAAGAATCCTCCGTTGTGAGGAGGTGAGGAGAACTGTCTGGGAAGACACAGAGGCATTGTCACTGACAGTGACAAGAGCAGAGGGCACCAAGGCTGGCTGGCCCAGTCTGGAGCCACTAGAATTACCTTGCAAGGCTGAGACCTGATCTTGATCAGGATCCTGAATATCAGAGAAAAAGGAGGAAAGGCATACAGAAACCTGCTTGTCTAGTTCAACAATAGAGCGTCCTGAGGGACAGGACCCAGAAGAGGCAGGTCTGCAGCAAAAGAGAGGAACTTGGTGATTGTCCGGGGCTGCAAAGAGATCCATCTCTGGAGTGCCCCACCCCTTGAAAATGACCTGAAGAATTAGAGGGTTCAGGATCCATTCGTGATGACCCTGAGAAATCCTGCTTGAATGTTATCCTTCCCTGGAACATGCACAGCCATCAGGGAAGCCTGAAGGGAATAAGCTACAGACCATATTTTCATGGCCTCTGTGCACAAGGCCGAGAACTGAGTGCCTCCCTGCTTGCTGATGTACCACATGGTTGTGGTGTTGTCTGTCCTGATCTGCACCACTTTCCCTTGAACAGAAGCTGAGAATGTCTGAAGTGCTAGAAAGACAGCTCTGAGTTCGAGGAGATTTATGTGTAGATGAGACTCCTGGTGAGACCAGGTTCCCTGAGCTGTAAGCTGATCCAGATGGACACCCCAACCCAGTAAGGAGGCATTTGTGGTGAGAATCACTGAAAGAGCCTGACTGAGAAAGGGGACACCTTGTCGAAGATTGTACTCCTCCAGCCACCACTGGAGGACCTGAACTAGAGTTTGAGACACTGGAACCAATTTGGAGAGAGGGTCTTTTTTCTAAGACCAATAAGATCTGAGATGAAACTGAATAGCTGTCATCTGAAACCTTGCTCTTTGGACCACTGCTGTGGAGGCTGCCATGTGTCCCAGTAACTGCAGAAAGTGTCCGACTGGACAAGATACTAGAGGATGAAAAGAGGAAGCCAGAGTGACCAGAGACTGAACCCTTGAGAGAGGGAGAAATACCCTTGCCTGGATAGTCTAGCTCCACCCCTATGAAAGTGAGGAGCTGAGCTGGTTCCAGAACAGACTCTTCTAGGTTCAGAATAAATCCTAAAGCATCTAGAGCTTTTGAGTGACCTCCAGGGCTGATTTGACTTGGTCCAAGGACTGACCCACAATGAGCCAGTCATCCAGGTATGGGAACAGAAGGATACCGTGTCTCCTGAGGAATGCCACCACTACTGCTAGACACTTGGTGAACACCCTTGACGCAGATGTTAGGCCAAAAGGCATAGCTCTGAATTGGTAATGGCCTGAGGGCAACTCGAACCTGAGGAACCTTCTGTGGGAATGCCCGATAGGTACATGGAAGTAGGCATCCTTGAGATCCAGTGAGGCTAGCCAGTCTCCTGGTTTCAGGGAGGGAATAATTACTCCCAGAGTCACCACCTTGAATTTTGGTTTTAAGTGTTTGTTCGGGTATCTTAAATCTAGGATGGGTCACCACTCCCCTATCTTTTCTGGGGTAAGGAAGTATCTGGAATACAGTCCTTTTTTCCTGTGACACTGAGGTGCCTTTTCTACTTCTTGCAGAAGCAGAAGAGAGAAGACTTCTGCCTCTAAGGCCTTTGTTTCCAAGGGAGAGGGAGGCCTGAAGGACTTTGCTCTCATTTTTGGGAACCCTTTGGAACTGAGAGCAAGTCCCTGGCTCACTACTTCCAGGACCCATTTGTCTGAAGTAATAGACTTCCAGGTCTGGAAGTAGTTAGCCAGCCACAGGGACTGGGGAGGCGACCCTGACCGACACCTCAGGGTGTCTGTTTGGCAGAGGGCTTAGACTGCGTGGATGATGGGGTCCTGGTCATCTCACACCTGCCTCTTCCCCTAAAGAACCCCCCCTGCTGGAAAGAAGAGGAGGAGGCCTGAGCTTGGTAAAAAGGCCTGCTCCTGCCAGCCCTAATCTGCTGCCTTTGAGGAGTGGCCTGCTTTTCTTTGGCTGCAGTACTCCTGTAGGTGGTCCTATATTCATCCATCTTCTTCACGTAATTCTCTGTTTGCTCCCCAAACAGAGAAATACCAGTTACAGGGAAATCCATGGCCTTAGTCTGGGTATCCTGTGAAAGACTGGCACACCTAAGCCAAGCAAACCTCCTCATGGAGATAGATGTAGCCATGACCCTGGAATGTACATCATTTGAGTCTACAGCAGCACGAAACTGCACCATCTATAGCCACCGGCTCCAGCTCCTTGGCTAGCTGGGGAGGGACATTCTTAGCTAGTTCCAGAAACGTATCCCACATAGATTTCTGGTACCTGGCTGTATATGCCATGTAATTTGATTGCCTGAGTCCCAAACAGGATGCCAAGTACTGTTCCTTTCTCATGGCATCCACTTTCCTGGAATCCTTGTCGGGGGTGACATGCCAGGGGGATGTTAGCCTTGTCACAGGCTACAGCTTGCACTACCTCAACATGGCTGCAATGGGTTGAAAGGAATTCTGTACCAGGACCTGATAAAGCATACCTCCTGTCCATTCTTTTATCCACAGGAGGGATGGATGTGGGAAACTACATTATTTTTTGGTGTCCATTTCCACAGGGGTTTATGTAAAGGGACAGACACTCTTCGACTCTAGAACGTCCATCATCTCCACATAATCAGGCTCCTCCTGATCCTGCTCAGCCCCTTCCATAGGAAGCTGGAGAGTCTCAGCCACTTTCTTGTAAAACAAGAAAGGGGACTCAAAGCCTCAGAGGAGAAGCATTGGAAGGACTGTCTGGGGAGATGTCAGACTCTACTGGCTCATCTAGGCCTTCAAAATCTCCATCATAATATTCTTCCTCCTCCCAATTGCCCTCATGGAATACTTCAGGATCTATATCAGAAACAACTACTTCCGACCGAACTGATCGCCTCTGAACTGACGTCGGTTCGGTCGGAACTGGGCAAAGATACTGAACTATTGTAATCGCTTTCGCTATCTCTTCAGCGGTCGGAACATGGGGTGTAGGATCCGAAGCAACTGACTTTCATTTTTTTTTTGACGGAACCAACTCCACAGAGTTGGCTCTCCTTTTGCCTGAAGAGGTATTGCCCAGGTCAGTGGGCACCTCTTCAGGTTCTGTCACAACCGAACCGGGCTGGTCATCCAGGCCAGCAGACTTCTCTGTCTCCCTTTCCTTTAGCCTACTCAAACGTTTTTCCAGAGTGGCTTCGGGAAAGTTTTTACAAATTTGGCAGTCTTCCTTGAGGTGGTCAAACCCCAGACAATACACACAGACGAGGTGGGGATCAGCCTTAGCAAAGGCCTCCCCACAGTCGGTACAGTGCTGAAACCCAGTGGGACCGGTTTTCTTTTTGGGTTTCTCAGACACGCCGGATTCAAAAAAGTTACCCTTCACAGCGTTAAGCCAGGTAACACCCACATATTGGTTCCAACCGTGTCAGGGGGAGGCTAAAAAAAATCCTATTAAATACCGGATTTTTTTAGGAACCGATAAGTACCGGAAAACCTCTAAAGAGTCACAGAAGAGCAACAAGTAGTAATAGATTTCAGTTCTCAACCGGACCGATCAGGAAAGAACTGAAGAAAAACAATTTCTAACAGGTTCTATAAATAAAAACAACACTACCTACTAAACTACCATTTACTGTACTGTGACAGAGGTAAGAATACTGAAAAAAAATAAGCAGTATGTATAAAGCAATAGTTTCCAACTTGTACCGAACCAAAGTGCAGGATGGATCTCCGGAGCAACTTCACAGTTAGGCGGAGTAAGAAATCTCACCATTGGACAGCAAAACAAAGTACTATTGCTAACAACGGTCTACATACCCATAGTGAAGCAGGCTGCAGGGCTCAGACTGTTTGAGGACAATCTGCAGCAGCTGGGAAAAAAATGGGAGCATGTAATTGTTGGGGATTTCAATGTCAACAGGCACTCGTTGATTGGCTACTCTGTTCCAATCCTGATCACATATCAGATGTAATGGTTTTGCCTGCTAGCCTCAGCGATCACTCACCAGTCATGTGCACCTGGACAAACAGCTTCACAAAGTGCCCATCGAAGGTCACAACTAATCGTGTGCCGAGACCGGGGCTACTAAATGTCTTCAAACACTACTTATCCCTGCTTGACTGGTCACCACTGGACCTCACAACTGATGGCAACCTTGCCCTAGAGTTATTCCGAGACTCATTTTCCCGGGCTTACAACATTTTCTCCCACCTAAAAACCAAAAAAGTCAAAGAAACCCAGACCCCTTTGCTCAATACCACACTCCTAGATAAAATGCGTGATAGAGACAACCTGTGGCACAAAGCTAAGGCCACAGGTAAGTTGCATGATGTAGCCGCATACAAAGCTGCAAGGAACTCCTGTACTAGGTTCATTCACTTGGCGATAGCAAGCTATTTCAAGGATCTCCTTAACAAAAGCTGGGGGTCCTCCAAAGGGTTTTGGAACACACTAAAATCCCTAACTGGAAGGACTTTCAGGGCCCCATCCAACCTGATTACTACTGACGAACAGTCTATCCGGGAACCCTTACTGATTGCCATTTAGTTCAATGCCACATTCTCTGATCTGTCAGGGATGCTTCCTACAGAGTTCCTAAACCCACAGAATAACCAGCTGCATGGCAACACTGTACCCTCCTCAGCGAGGGATGGGCTGTTGTCTTTCTATTTCAGGCAAGTCACAATACCAGAGATCATCAAGCATGTAAAGAGAGTACTTGGAAAGACCAGAATGGGGAGTGATCCAATTGATATGAAGTTGGTTGCCTTAACGCTTGATGAGCTAGCAGCCCCAATTACTAAGGTATTTAATGCCTCTCTAAGATCTGGCGTGTTCCCAGATGCATGGAAATACGCACTGGTTACACCAGTCTTCAAATCAGGTGATAAAACACTCACCGCCAACTACAGGCCAATCTCCATCCTCCGGCCCCTCTCCAAAGCACTTGAGAGAACAGTTTCTGAACAGCTCACTGATTTCCTCAACAGGCACAAATTACTCTGCAACAATCGGCATGGTTTTCGCAAAAAACACTCTACCATCACCACATTGATGGATTACACCTCCCAACTCTACGACGCCCTTGACCAAGGGATGACGGTGGGGTCAGTTTTTATTGACCTCACAAAAGCGTTTGACTCAGTTAACCACCAGCTACTACTAAACGCACTGCTCTCAACGGGATTGGCCCCAGATACAATTAACTAGTTTCGCAGTTATCTATCGCAAAGAACTCAATGAGTTAGAATCGGCGATTCACTCTCAGACCCAAAGGTAGTGGCCCTTGGAGTACCCCAAGGGTCCATACTTGGACCACTCCTTTTCAGCCTGTTCATTAATCACCTCCCTGAAGCCTGCACAGCAAGCATCATATTATATGTAGATAGTGCCATTATATCGGTCCCTGGCAGGGACCACTCAGCCATCACGGAAGGGTTACTCGATAGCTTCCACAAACTCGAAACCTGGTTCTGCCAACACAAACGGTTACTGAACCATAAAAAAAAAACAAAAGCATGCTGTTCATGGTCCCTCAGAACAAAAGGAAATTTCTGCCCACTTCAAATTCAGAACCTTAAAGGTGACACACTAGAACAAGTCTCCTCGTTTAAATATCTGGGTGTTTACCTAGATGACACTCTCAATTTCTCCCACCACATTGCTCAGGTTGTCAAAACTGCCATCATGAAACTGGGCATCCTCCACAGAAACAAGCACTTAACAACTGTGGCCCTCAAATTAGCCACAGACAGCACTGTATTGTCATCCATTGACTATGGGTTACCAATATACATAGCAGGGTCAGACACTGCCCTAAACAGGATAAAAACGCTCGTTAACAGGGCTTGTCGTCTGGCACTTGGGGCAGACCACTGGACTCTAACCCGTGTCCTCTACTCCAAGAATGGCTGGCTCCCTCTGCACTTAAGGGCACAATACCAAATCTGCCTAATCTTAAAAAAAAAGCACAACTAGGCCTCTTGCCGGAATCCCTATGTGGTCTGTTCAAGAAGGCAGTGCAAACAAGGCAAACCAGCAGCACGTCTAAAGGAGGACTCCCAAGTCCCTTTCAAGCACATGTCTTTGGCCCAGAAATCCATTACCTTTAAGGGCCCCAAATGGATAATGAGCTATCCAACACGCTGACAGGAGGCACAAAGCTGAGCCTGTTCAAAAGAGGGCTACGGTCCCATCTAAAGAGTGTATCTACCTGTAACTGTGCAAACAAATGATCCACAGATCCTCTTGATTAACTTGCCTTTCTTTACTACCGCCCTCCCACCCAGTCCTTCCATTAATCGATTTACTACCCTCTTCCACCACCTTACCCCCTCCTCATTTTTTTCCCTACCCACACGGCCTCCTTTTGACAACACCAGTCTGGTTGCTAACCCCCCTCCCCTATCATCCCACTGCCATAACATTGCTTTATTGCAGACATGTTATTTCTTACATGGCTAGCCCTACCCTGCAATCAAATGATGTAATGCACATTATCTATTGTTAAGTTGTACCTGAAACAAACAAGTCTTGAACCTCATGTGATACCATATTTGTTTTCATGATGCCTACCCTGTGATCTCTGTTGTCTGTATGGTATTGTACTGTTCTGTTTTGTTTTTGTCCTGGACTTGGAACCTTTGAAAATGAGTATCTGACTCAAAGGTAATAGTCGTAATCGAAATAAAGAGAGTACCACAGACAGAGGTTTGAAAACCGAGCTCGAGCTCAATGTTCTACGCCTTGGCATAGAGTTAACCCTTTATTCTCTGGAGCAGTTCAAGTGCTGGGGCTAACTGCATATAGTCAGAATACAGCAAGACTTCATGTTTGAAAATGAAGATTATGCTTTTCCATAGTACACATAAACATAAAAGTAAACAGCTGACCATCAGAAATAATGCTGATGTCACCTTAAACCAGATGCATTCTTTCAAGTACCTTGGAGTGACCCTAGGCAGTATTCTATCTTTCTCCAGTCATATTGATATGAACGGCAAATCCGTGAATATCCGCATCGGTCTTCTGTATAGACATAAGCACTGCCTGATTCCTGAAGCACTTAAGCTTGAAATACAAAGTGCAATTGTATCAATCATTGACTACGGGCTTGTTGTCTACGGAGCTGCCTCTGTGTCTGCCTTACGGTATGCTGCCATTGCTCTTAAGTCCTGTAGATTACTGACTGGTGCTGCCCCCCGCATACACACCTGTGACCTCTATAAGCAGGCCAACTGGCTTCAACTTCTGGAAAGAATCACTTACCAATCCTGCCTGGTAGTAAAAAAGGCACCCCTCGATCTTATGTCCCCTGGGGTATAGAACCTCCTTAGACCAACCAACAGCATTTGCCACACCAGAAGCTCTGAAAACTGCACTCTACTTGTCCCCCGCTGTTGCACCTCTCATGGCCAGTGGTCATTTGCAGGCAGAGCCCCTAAGTTATTCAACTCGCTGGGCAGAGAAGTCACCAATTCAGACACTCTAGGCCTGTTTAAACGTAATCTTCGTTATACCCTTGTGACTCAGGCCTCATGTGACTGCTTCACTTGATTACCCCGGGCTGACACCCCTGTCTCCCTTCATCTCCATTTTTTCCGTTTCCATGTCTCTATTCACCTCCCATAATCCCCTTACACCTTTTTTCCTCTCTTTTTTCACCTCCCCCTTCCCCTCAATTGCTGTATCCCTCCACTAGCTCTCCAACCCTTCTGCCCCCCCACTTCCTACTCCCCTGTCCACTAACCCAGGTCCTGAATGTCTTCTGACCTCCCATCTCCCCTACACCCTAAACTACCTCCCTACACATACGCACCCCTCTCTTGTATGCCTATATCAGTTTGTATCTTCAATCCCTGCTACTTCTGAAACTCCTCTACTCCTACGACAAGGCTTAATTTTGCTGCATTATAATTCTCTGTAGAACTGCGTCCATGTACTCCACTATTTGTAAAGATATTCCCTGTTTTTTCATTGTATCTAACCTAGCTACTATGTCTAGCCGTAATGTTTCTTGTGTTAAGTAACCCTGGACTGTATAAACCAATTCCAATGCTTTTTTATTGTCTTTATGAACTTTGGACGTGGAACCTTTGTAAAAGAGCCTATGGCTCAAAGGTGTTAATTCTGAATTCCCAATAAATAAAAAATAAAATAAAAAATAACCTGGGAAAATACAGAGCAGGAATAACTGGTATACAGTGGTGCAGATGATAGAAATCCAAATCTAAAAGAAAAATTTGTCTCAACAAGAACAACACAGAATCTAATTACATAAAATGGAAGCAATGTGTCAACTTCTAGAAAGGATTGACAGGAGATTGTTAATGATATATATTGAATGGAACGCATTGCTGCATATTTGCACATAACACAAACGCAGTTTCAGACTAAATGGCAACCATGGGTCATGTACATCATGCAACAAAATGAGGAATTTGTTTCATAAAATATGTTTATAGATTACTGCTTCGCAGCTTAGATTATTAATGCAGAACCAATATGCTCTTCATAAAACCTTTCATTCTAAGATATTACCCTCAGAGATGAAGACAGTTGTATTAGGAGTGTTCTTTATACTCTTAGAAATAGAATGCACTGTGCATTATTTACGAACTATTGCTTTTATGTCTATAATGGCTCTGTACTGTAATGTACTTGCTCTCTTTTTACATACAAGCAACAAGAAATCATAAAAAAGGAATTTATAAATTTGTGATAAATCTACCATCTACCTGTTTTTTTAGATCAAAAACGCCAGTCTGTGTGTGATAGTATGGGGAAGAGTGCTTCTGTGACTGCAAAGTATTCAGAGACTCACTGTGCTAAAAACAAAACGTGTGCCAATTTAAAAGTAAAGAAGACTGGACAGCCCAGTGACATCACATGGCCACCATGGAGACCACACTAGAGCCAGCTGCACTGAAGCTCTGGCACTTGACTCCTTGAGATAGACGACATGGACTGCACCCCCTGCCAGTTAATCCCAGAATAGCATTTGCATTGGCCGTGAGGCAGTCTCTCCCGAGGAAGGGTGAAGGCATGAAAATTCAGAGTATTGGGGGGGGGGGGAGAGGAGAGACTTGCTGAAAGGGACACATGGGGAAAAACCATTAAGGAGCAGCTGACGCTTTTGCCCAAGGACCTGAGCCCAGAAAATATATATTTTTTATCCAGTGGTTATTCAGTAACTAACTTTCAAGATTCGAAACCTCTCTTCCTGATGTCAAGTTGCACATGAGTGCCCACAAAAGTCGCATTTAATGTGTAGTAGGGAAGGAGCTGCAAGGCTATCGTAGCATTATATTATTATGGGTGCAGTAGTGGCCTTTAGGGTGTAACTTAGTATTTATAGGCACTTGTACATGTTGAGGGTTATATTACCCCCCCTTTAACATGTACAAGTGCCTGTAATAAGTTATACCTAAAGGCGAACGCTGTCCCCAGTAGCATTATAATGCTATGTATACCACTGCAGCCATTCCCCTGCTTCATGTCATTAAAACGCGGTCTGATGGGCTGGGTTGTGGCAGGTGCTCGCCAGCTGCCTTTATGTCAGGAATAGACACATCGCGATTCTTGTAAATTAAATAATCAGTCATTGGTTTAAAAAAATTAAAAAAAAATTGAGGGGGGAGTTCAGTTAGGTCCTAGGGTAGGCAGCTCTTTGCCATAAGTTGCCTGCCCCAAGGGAAAAAAAGTGTCAGCAGTTCTAACAAAAATCAACAATTAGGCAGGTACAAACAAAGGTAACAGTACTGGATGAAGATTGGGGGAGAGAAGGGGGCTGAGAGTAGTCATGCCCACAGAGTTGGGGAATTCCTTTTTATGTTGACGTGGGGCTGCAAAATTATTTCGTGTACAGTCCCCCCCTGGTGGAACCATTTTAATTTATGCCCCCCAAACCATGAAATTCTCTTTGCACAACATCCCCAGTAAGTAAGGGAACATGGGAGGAAGAAAAGAAATTAACTGTCTACAGTGTAGTACCGTTTGGGGGGGGGTTACTTCTTTGACACTGTTAAGAAACACTGCCTCCAGCATTCTGTAATGCTCCTGACTGAAGCATACCCAATATGGACATCATCTACAAATGCATTCAGGAAAGGGTACAGACCAAAAGCACAACCAGAGTGATGCAGTCACTACCTCAATCTTCAGAGGTTGAAAATGGTATTCTGGGGTACTCTCGGTGTAATAGCATGCATATATATGAGGGGGCATGGTTTTGGGGCCTCAGCGAACTGTCATCTTTGACTAAATGCCTTTAATCTATCCCAAGTGCACACTATCATATTTTCATTACAACCAGTGAAATATTTTTTTTTTTTTTTTTTTTTTTTGAGAGGCCTAAGGACTTTCTACCACTTGATCCATTTCGTTTCTGCCTCCAACTGGGTGGGTCATACTTAGTAATTCCCAATACTGTGATGCTACAACAGAAGGCTCTGCCGATAC
The DNA here is from genome assembly GCA_016271365.2 of Neoceratodus forsteri. NCBI lineage: Eukaryota > Metazoa > Chordata > Ceratodontiformes > Ceratodontidae > Neoceratodus > Neoceratodus forsteri. The sequence continues at coordinate 1,673,766,329 of CM028129.1, read as the reverse complement.
TTTGATGCCCTGCTGTTTTCAAAGGCAATATTTAAAAAATAAACAAAACGGCCTTAAAAAAACTAACGAGGTACACCAGCTCTTGCTGGGGGCACTCCTGAGCAGGGGCCACAAGAAACCGCAGAGTTTGCCAGTGCCTATAACCATTTATGGAGGTGATGTTACATGAACATGCATCAGGGTCTTGAGGAGGATGGGAACAACATTATAGGCTGTTCTGATCCAGTACCCCTACAGAATGACTCTGTTTAAACCTACAGCAGGTGCCAGCCCGGTGGTGCTGAGGGCTGAGGCGCTGGATGCCACACCTCGTGCCATGCTGGCGACCCAGGTTCGGGAATGGACTTGGGGTGCCAGGGGTCGGCAGGAGGAAGGGATTGAGCATCTGGAGGACTGCTCTCTTCCTGGGGAGGGATTGGGGTCTTGCGCCACTCCTTAGCAGCCCCTGGAGATTGGGGGTAGGGCAAGGAACACGTGCCGCTGTAACAAGAGGAGGAGTGTCGACGGATGTCAGCATGTAAGTGCCATGACGTCATTGCACATTCGCGCTCCTCTGGTGAAACGAATGGAAAAATCCCTGGAGGACCAGGGAAGCGACGGAGGCCCCAGGGAGCTGGCCCACATCCCCAATGCTGGACCACTCCTCCAGCGGTCCCAGGCGCCTCCCACACAGGACGGACCCTCTAATATCAGAAAGTGCCACCAAGCAGGTGAGGCGGGCCCTCCCCCGGGGGGGGGTGATCCAGGGGGCTGGGAAGTCCTGGTGGGTGGGGGGAAACCAACGAAGGAGGCTCATGGTGGGGAACAGAGGTCCAACTGAAGTGGGTACTTCCAAGAGATGCCCTGACCAATGGAGTATAAATAGAATCTACAAAAAAAAAAAAAAACACTACAGAGGAGCTCCAACTGGTACACCACATTTATAGCAAAAGTGACTCCATTCTGAATAGGGCGGAAGCACTAAGTCCACTGCGAGAAAGCAGTCATCCCCATTTAAATTCAGCACTCTGGTAAACAGATGGAAACTGAACTTAATGAGTAACCGCATAATTAAAGGAGAACAGTGCTGAACCTGTGAGCATCTTTGTGCCTGTAGAAGATGTTATTTCTTACATCAATTCCCATTCCTTTGTTTACTCTTTACAGGCCTCTTCATTAACTCTGTGGTTATTTATGATTTACACACATATAGTATCATTTTAGAACTATCCCCATTAACTAGTTTTATAACAGAACACAGACACATGGTGACAACAATCCAGGAGCTTAACAAGGACATAAATTACATCCTACAGTTCTAAAATGGTACTGACCAGCAGTGTGATGGGCCATCACTGATGGCCAATGAATTTACTAAAATGTCAACAAAGTTGGAACAGATTGTGAGCCAGTATTTTAAAGGTACTTTCTACCTACAGAAAACACATAGTTGCAGATTAAATGTAGTGCTCCTTTATGCACAATTAGCCTCAAACCCTTTCAACTTGGGTAAACTGCATTTAAAAACAGAAACATTCGGTCAACGTCTGCCGTTTTTCCATTTAAAGAAGGGTACAAACTCAAAAGACCCAGAGCTAAACCTGGCAGCATTCATGGCTTGCTGTGAGTTGGGACGCCAAAATGTATTGCTTGTTCTGCCTTACACAGACATGACACAATGGGGTCTGTGTGTACGCCCAAGACTCGTTTCAATACCCTGCTGCTGTCTGCAATTACTGCTGCTCTACTTCACCTTCTCTAGATCAACAGAGCTCCCAGTCAACGTCATGGTTCAGTTTGTCTCCTGGTTATAACCCAGTAAAACTTCACTGAGGCAATCTGCCATTTCAAATTAGGGACAATTTGTTTAAGACTTTGGTTAACTATCTAGTCAAGTTTGGCCAAGAGAGCAAAACTCTGTTCTCTATCAGTTAAGTAGACTGTTGACAGAGTTCAGTTTCATGTGTTAATCAATGTTGTTAACCCCTTCCCTAAAACAAAACTAGTCTGCAATACTCGTTTCATGTGGCGCTCATTAATATTAGTACCTCCCCACAAAAGGAAGAACCTGGAATAGAACGCCCTGGGCACTCATTCGATCACCCTTTTCCACAAAAGGGAATGTACCTCCTCCCGAAGAACCACTGCATGGACCAGAGGATAGGTGGAGGGTATAGGAGGAGTCTCTGGGGGCTGCTCCTCAAGCTCCAGAGTGCGACTCCTTTCTATAAGCTGAAGAATCCGTCGACATAAACAAGATAAAATAATCCCTCATTAAAGAGAGATTCTAAAAGTCAAAGTTGAAGAAAAAGCATAGGCAAAAAATGGTGCAAATGGCAATGGAGCTTCCGTGGAGACCCATGCGAGAGGAGTCGACGGCGAGAAAGAATGGAGGAGGAGCGGAGCCGCCCACACTTATAGAGTTAATGATGTCATGCCTCTCCATGTGGATCCTGCTTCACCGACGGGAAGTTCTTACAATGTGACCTGATGACCGAGATACCCCCAAAGATCATCAAAATAGTCTGCTACCTACAACCATTTCTCACCCATGAAAGTAAAGCAGCAGTATTTGTTAGTCAGCAAGAAATTTCACCATATATATTATATTATATTATATTATATTATATATTTTAGCAGCAGTATATTTCTAGCATAATTAAATTAATCAGTATATTTTTTAAATTTTTTTTTACTAATTTTGGTTTGTGGTTCTCATACCCTAAGAATGCGCATGAGACTACTCCTGCAAGCATTAAGAGTGGTCTCTGTGTCGGTATTAATATATTATTGATTGAGGGAGTGCAATAATATATATATTTTTTTTTAACTGTCCTAGAACGGACACATTTCCAGGGCATGAGATACTCCACAGAATAAGTGTTTCACGTGCAGAGAAAAGGAGCATTCAGATTTGTCGGGAGCGCTCCCTTGATTTGTAATTAATGACTTAAGTCATTAAAGGCGACTGCCAATATTCAGTTTGGAAAAATCCCTTCCTTGACGTTACTTTTTGACTTTACATACAGGATTCATACAGTGGCTGTATTTGGAGGGTAGTCACATGCAGTTGTAATAGTAAACAGCACAGCACCACATTAAAACGTTTAATTTCTAGTGGGTGTGGCCAGTGAGTAGTTAACTTTCAAAACCTTCAAAACCACATATTTCAGGAATGATAAAATGAGAAAAAAATGGATATACTGATGTACTTTTACTACAAAACTATGATGCAATAATTTTCCTCTAACAAATACTGCTGTGCTTTACTCATAAATAGCTGTGTGTGCTAAAAGGCAAAACTGATCAAGCTGATAGGGAGGCGGCGGTTTAGGGCCAAAGTGTCACACTGTCACAGAAGCACAAATACCTGTGCTTATACTGGAGGAAAGGTGCTCAGGAAGTGCAGTCTACAAAATGCCCCTGCACATAACCGATTTGGGAGAGTGTCAGAGACATTTCCTGTCTGTGCCCAATGCCCCATTTCACAGATCAGCGTGGGCAGTCTACAGTGTATAATGCCTTCAATAGTGCGTAGACCAAGGCACTGGTCAGGAGGGCAACTGTAAGTAGTGTCGCACTGTGTGGCTTGAGTCCAAACCAGTCCTGAGGTTGTTGACAGGCTGCTGGCTGTTGCGGGGTGAGGGTAGGAAAATAAGGAACTACGCTGAGATGGGTGCGGTATAGGAGAATGGGGTGAGGGCAGATGGACATTAGGTTCATATTAAGGCTCCATCCCTTTACAGCTCCTTAGCCCTGCTTCCATGGCAGTAATTGGGTAAACAGGTTGCCAGACTTCCCAAAAGGCCACCATATCTTGGCACTGTACTGGCCTGACTGCCACATTATGTCTGTACTTAACTCTACTCCATGCTACAGTGACACCTGGTTGATCCTGTTGCCAAATCTATCAGTTTGGTTGTTGCCACATAGCCAGGGCATCGTTGGGGGAGGAGAAACACACGGTGCCTTCACGAAGAGGCAGGCCCTGATCCCCAGTATAAATTCCATGAAACGCTGCCCTGGGGCCTGACCAGAGGGATCTTGTCGGGATTCTTCCCTTGGGTATCATGAGGAAGCCCATCCCTGATGGGGTGGCTACTAAAAAAATAAAAAAGTTACTTTTTTTGGTCACAGAATTGGATCCGTTTTCTGAAAGGAAATGGGTTTTATATAGCCCCTCTCTTTCATACACACTACATCCTAAAGCATTTCCATTTGGCACCCACACAGCGAGGGAAACGTCACGAGGGTTAGTTACAGAGAAAGAGAATGTTGCACAGGGGAGATTAAGCGACTTGCTCAGGGTCAGAGAGAGAGAGAGAGAGAGTAAACTGCAGCTGTGGGATTCAAACATGGGTCTCCAGGTTCACAACTCTGCCCGCTAACCACAAGGATATACTGCCTCCTACTTTCTGAACGATACACAAATATTTACATAATGCATACAGAAACACACTAGTGTGTGGTTACCTGAATCACAGCGAATGCCAGTGCAGCCCAGATAACGTACATCATGATCTCCTGCAGCTTTTTCACCACCAGAGCCTCACACCCCTAAAATCAAAAGAAAAGGAAATAAAACCATGTGCAGATCAAATCATGGGAGCCAGGTTTACACAAACGAGTGAAGCACTTACAGCAAGTCTGCCTGTGTTTCTCACACGTGCTGGTAAGAAAGAGTTGTAATGGTTAGCGCTGCCAAACATTAAAAGACTGATAAAACAAGCATTTGTCAATGCTGAATGCATGCTTGCTGGTATTCGCACTGGTAGTGCAGGAGTTAGAGAGATGCATAATAGGAATGGCAGTGAAGCATTGAACTGATGCCAACCCCACCCCCACCATACAGAGACTAACAGGCATTGGGGTATGCCTTTGCATAGTCGGCCATAACGCTAACGCCATTTCACCTCGCCCTACCCTGCAGACACTGACAGGTGTCGCGGTGTGCCTTGGGGTCTATGGGCTTTATACTCACCTCATTCCATAAGGAAATACGCCGAAATGGGTGCGGTATAGGAGAATGGGGTGAACGCTGGGGCTGAAGACCCCAAGGCACACCTCAATGCCTGTCACTGGCTACAGGTTGGGGGTGGAATGGCGTGACCAATACGGCCAACAATCCTATGTCACACCCCCGATGCCCGTCAATCTCAACAGAGTAGGGCGTTATGGTTGGAAACCCTAATGCCCTGGCTGTTTGTTGGTACTTTCACTCCAAATTTTCAAAATGAGCTTTTTGTGACCCCACCTCATGAACCGTGGCACTGCTATTTCGTTATTCAATCCCAAAAGGTAGTTTTGACAGCAACTGCCCATTTACGCCACAGGTGTGAAAACACATTTCTGGCAGGATGTGAAAAATGACAGCTGCACTATTTATTCATGAGGAGGTGTGAAAAAATGGCAATGCTGAAAATCTGGAGTGAAAATATGAAAAATTGGCGAATATACGAATGTGCGTAGAAACTGTGCAGCACACGCCTGAGACGCAATCATTTTTGGGAATTTTTCACCAGCTTTTCAACACGGGCATTTCTGAACCTCTCCTCATGAACAGTGGCACTGTGATTTTGTTAATCTGTCCCGAAAGTTGATTTTCCACAGCGACTGCACCATTCTGCACCACAGGTGTGAAAACACGTTTCAGGAAGGATGTGAAAAATGACAGCTACACTGTTCATAAGGAGGTGTGAAAAAAATGGCAATGTTGAAAATCTGGACAGAAATTATTAAAATTGGCGGTTACAAGCTGCAGGAGAAACTCACACAACGCACTCATAACGAAGTCAATGTTTGATTTTCATCAATTTGCAACATGGGCTTTTTGGGACCTCCTCATAACGGTGGCACTGTTATTTGTTAATCGGTTCATTAAGGTGATCTCCACAAAGCATCATGTAAATCACCTTTCGGGACCGAGAAACTAAATGACAGTGACAAGTTCATGAGGTGGGGTCCCAAGAACCCCATGTTGAAAATTTGGGGCCAAAATTCAAAAAAATATGGCTGCACTATCAACCTAAGTTGAACCCCCCACCCATTGCCTCCCATTATAAAGCTTACCTTTGTTTCTTCAGTTCGCAGTTGGGCTTTGAAGAGTGCAGGCGTGTCCTGGTTCAGAGAAGATTGCGACTCACTGCACCTCTAGAGTGCAAGTCTGGGTGGGGGTGAGGAGGTGGTGCAGAGGAGGGGACAGGGAGACAAATTTGGATTGCTTTCTTGTTTGCAGGGGGGGAAAAACCGCGAGGGAAGGTTTTCTTCATTTACAGGTTACATAAAACATTAAAAAATAGGCACACTGGGGTGGGCTCCGCAAAGCCACAATTTTTGGGGTGCAGACACGGGACTGGGCACCCAGATGTCATCAAGGCGCATAGATGGGGGCACGATCCGACACTGGGAATGGTCATCCCGGTGCTGGAAAGAAAGGGGAAACTGTTAACCAGGAAAGTCGACTAAGAGGGGGGTGTAGACACGGGATTGGGCACCCGATGTCGGCTATTTGGGAGTGTGGGGCGGGTGCCAGAAGCCACCATGTCATGGTGTGCCACATAATGGGGAAGGGGGACATGCCGACATGGGGATCGGGCACCCCGATGTTGACTTTCTGGGGATTGTGCAGCAGATGACAGGAGCTGCCATATTTATTGAAATGTTTCACCAGGAAACGCACATAAAGGAGGAGTGTTACCTGCCACTGAATTGATGAGCCTGTTTGTGATTGCAGCGGCAGATTTCTTTCAACTCTTTGGCTCTCTCTGAAACTGCTGTCATCAGCAGCATGCTCACTAACTGACAGCTGAGGGACGCGCCCACTAAAGCATCCCCTGCATTGGCCAACACTGACACACCTCTGAAATGTGCTACTACCACAAGATGTTGCTTGCACGTGCATGCAAGCCAACATAAAAAGGGAGGCCATGTGAAAGCAGGCATCTACTAACATAAAAGATGCCAAATCACTCAGTTTACAATGGCTATGTTTCACTTCAGTGTCTTTTTTTTTTTCCTTTTCCTTACTTTCTCTTGATAATGGTTCAAACAGTTAAGATAAAAACACAGAAAGAGACACTGTCAGCAGAAGACGACCACTGGTCCATCCAGTCTGCCCTACTGTTACCATACCACACATTGTGACTCACTGTCTGCATTGGTTTATGCCCTTGATTTCCCCCAATTCCCTGCTGTACTGCCACCCACCTGCATACCTACTGGACCCCATACTCTGCCCCAGCTGTGCTTGAATCTATACTTGGTTGTGCTCCCAACCCCTTGGCAGGAAGGTTGGGGTCACGGCTCAACCACTCTCCATGAAATAAAATTCTCACATCCCTCCTGAATCTCCACCCAATCATCTTCCATTCATGTCCCCTTGTAATTGATCCACTATTTCTGTTGAATAACTCATCACAATTTACCTTGTCGATTCCTTTCAGAACTTGAAGGTCTGTTATGTTGCCCCTCTCCCTTCTGGCCTCCAGCAAGTACACGTTCAGTGTTCTTAGCCAACCGGCATAGGATTTGGTTACCCTCTGCTGTACTGTCTCCAATTTGTCACTGTGCTTCTTCAGATGGGGACTCCAGAACTGGGCATAGTATTCCAGATGGAGCTTTACCAGTGTTCTATATATAGGCTGCATTACCTCTTTTCTCCTACTGTTGCCCCCCCCCAAAAAAAATACACACCAACATTCTGGCTGCCTTGCTGTAGGCCTTACTACACTGGCTAGTTTGTTTGAAGAAGCTGCTTATGATGAATCCCAGGTTCCTTTCTTCTGAGGTAGTGTCCATCTAACCTCCCTATCCGGTATTCTGTCTCAGGATTCCTACTCCCTACATACATCATCTTGGACTTTTTGGTATTGAATCTAAGCTGCCACACTTTGGGCCACCTCTCTAACCTTTGTAGATCTCACACCACCTACTCGGTGTCTACTCTACTACACAGCTTAGTGTCATCTGCAAAAAGACATCTTGCCCTATATACCGTCACCTATATCGCTGATTAATACATATTAAAAAGAACAGGACCTTTGACTTTACCCTTGTGGCCCTCCCACCTGTGACCTCCCTCTCCTCTGATCTGACACCATTCACTACAACCCTTTGCTGTCTCCTTCCTAGCCCACTTCCCATCTATTTAACCAGCTCCTTCGATGCTTCAGTAGCCTTCTGCGGGACACCAAACCCTTATAACCCAGTCAAAGAATCCCATTAGCTAGGCCTGACAAGACCTTCATGCCATGAACATGTGCTATTTACTTTAGCGACTCCACTGCTTTCCAGGTAGGTCACAAGGTGCTCTTTGAATAGTGTGTTTATCAGTTTATCCGCAATGGAGGCAAGGCTGATGGGCCTGTAATTTCCAGGGTCCTCTCCCTCCTCTGTGAAAGGACACCACGTCCGCTATCCTCCGATCTCTCAGAACCACCGCTGACCGCAGTGAACTACCTCATAACTTTATCAGGGGCTCAAGCCAGCTTCAGTGCCAATTCTCTGAGCACCCTCGAGTGCATCACATATGTTTCCAACACCTTATCTACAGTACTTTCAGGGCTGCAAGCCATTTTCTTACTCTTTCTGCCATTATCTCCATCAGCCCCATTTCTTGAATCCTCTTGCTGCTACCATTATGCCATTTTTCAGCAGGGGCCCGCTGTCCTACTCTGTCAATACTGAATAGTATTTTATTGTTCAAAATGGCTGCCATCTGCTCATTATCTTTTATAACACTTCCAAAACCAGCCTTAGAAGTTCCTTCTTACCTTCCTTTTTCCCTAATATACTACAACTCTTTTCCTCCTTGACCCCCGCCACACCGTAGTTATGCCTGCCTTTGTGTCACTGACCAATTTCTTGGCCTTCATCTTAACCTGGTACTCGCCCCCCCCAATCTTGTAGCTCCACAGCCTTTGACAAGGGTATACCTTTATACAGAGCCAAATTAAACCATATAGTGTTATGGTCACTAGTCTTCTGTGGTTCCCGAACCCAGACTCCACCTTACCTGTATCCTTCCTATACATGGTACACCCAGAGATCATCCGACCACTCCTCTCTGCCACCTTCTCCACACACCCCAAGCTTAAAGTCACTTACTATTAGGAAGTCCCTTACTGCCGCCTTTATTTTATTTTTGCCTTTGGTTACCGGGTAGATGCGCTTATCCAAAGGACCATTTTCAGGCACGATTCGGGCCATGAAGATGGCACAAAAGTACATCCAATACAACACATGACACGGAGTACAGACGTCAACAACATGGCAAAAAGCACTACATACAATGATTGTACACAAGGATAGCATAGGTATACAGTGCATCGAGTAGGTTGGTACACAGTTTATTTTTATTTATTTGAGTTTCTTTGATTAAACCTTTGAGAACAAGCTCATTACATAGGTTCCACGTCAAGGTCAAACAGCAAGAGAACCTAACAATTTACGGTTTGGTATTCAGCAAAGTGGTTTACAGTGCGAGGAGACAAAATAAATCAAAAAAATATATATACTAATAACGTACAAAACACATGGGGAAAAGAAGAGGGGAAGGGAGGGTATCAGAGGGTGAGGAAGTACAGGGGAGGGGAAGAAGAAAGGACAAACTACAAATGAGGGGACAGTGCATGGAAAGGATCAGCCCAGGGTTGGGTGCCTCGTCAGAGGGAGATGTAACAGCTTGCCTGGGGTGCCATGCACTAGTGATGAAGCCAAGCGCAGCAGTGAGAAGCAGGTACTGAAATTCCTAGGGGGCCATGTGTTGGGTTTGTGGCAGGACTAGTAGTTGGGTATCAGCAGCAACGAGCTACGAGAGTAATGAATATTCTTCCTGCTTTCTATACTGGGTTGTCCCTGTTTTTATCCTGCTCTCCCCTCCGACTGGCTCACAGTCCCCACTGAGGGAGTCAGGTATCAGCACCTTCTCCATAGGTGCAGAAGTCGTTTAAGGGGGTCTTTCAAAAGCATCTGACTGTCCCCAACTGACCTTACAATTGCCAAGTATGTACATCCATAGATAGTTAAGGGCAGAAAAAGGCCGAGTTCATCAAGTCTGCCCTGATGTTCCTACATTTATTTACTTGTAATTTGTGACCAGGAAAGGCACACTAAGCTATTATAGCTTGTTTCCAGGTGCGTCCTAGTGTGTGTGTGTGTGTGTGTGTGGGGGGTTGCATGGACCCGTTTTACTTAACTGGGGGAATACTGGCCATGACACCAGGGGAAACTCCCCTACAACAATTAAGGCTTAATATGATAACCCCAGTGGTATTTTTTCATTCAGTACTTTTAAATGTGCTTGGGAGACAAACAAGTCACTTTGGCAGTCTTGGATATAGTGGGCCCTACAGAAATATTTTACGAAATGGGTTAATAACTTCCCCCCCAACTGTTGTCACAATTTGCAGTTCCAACCTACGCTGGTCCTTCAGTTAAACAACAACAATGGAAAATAGAGCAACAGACACTGATGGCCTTAAATAGGAAAAGTTTCTATTCACACATAGTTCATAGTGTACAGCAAGTGGCATTAATCTTCCTTGAATGTACCTCTGCCAAAATGAATTGGGCCTTAAATAAACTTGACATCAGACTCCCCGTTAAGGTATGGGACATTGTCTGGTTATGCTCACAGGGGAAGTCAGGTGTGAGAGGTAATCTAAAACACAAACCCACAGCCGATTGGTATTGTCCTAAATTAACGTGTGTTAACATAGAAGAAATTATTTTTCATTTTGTCTTTTATTGTCCTTCTAGCAATCAGGTATGAGCAGAACTGGCCAATAGGTGGAAACCACCCTTTTTTTTTTTTTTTAACAAGAGTCTTATATGCTACTTTAATACTTGGAGATTACTCTGGTGTTTGGAGAATCTTTCACAAAAGTACTTTACATGTACTTTTCGCTGTCATTCAATACTTTCTATAGCAAGCACGCTGTCAGTATGTCCTACAACAGCAACAAGCTTTAAACAGTGTGTTAATTACGCAGATAGAAGCTGAAATGATTAGAGTAAAGAACTTGATACAGATGAACACCAGATGAAGTAATAATTTATGGAGACACTTCAAAACGCTCACTTAACGGAATATTTAGCCTTAGTTTTAGTATGCTAGTTTAAACCCAGAGTAATGTGCGGGGATCCCCTTTGTTAGGTTTTGTTTTCTCCGATATGAAATGTTTAATACCCTTTATGTTCATGATTTATACCTTCTATACAAGTTTTATTTTTGTGTTGTGCTTTTTTCTCTTTGTGCAATCTCTGGTATGATGTATAAATACTGTGATGTTATGTAATCATTATGTTTCTTAATAAAAATTTCCCTACAGGAATTCTGTAAAATAGTTTGTGAAGATTTAATACCAGCACTAGTGATAGTATACAACAGTATGTTACAAGAAGGCATGTTAGCAAGATCTATGTATGAAGCATCACTAAATCTGCTCTTTAAAAAAGGTGAAAGAGAAGATTTAAAAAATTGGAGGCCATTAAGGACCAGCTATTCAAAGCGGAGCGCCAGGCGCAAATCTCTTGCGCTGGATTAGCACCAAATTTGCGCCCAACTGCAATCTTCAAAAGGACATTTAGCGCTGGCACTAGGTGTTAGCACTAAAGCTAAAGAATTATGTATGAAGGGGAGGGACTGAGGGGAGGGCCCCTGAAAGCCGGCGCACCGGCATATTCAAAAGTATAGCGCTGCACTACAGGCATTAGCGCAACCTGTAGCGCGGCGCTAAATACAGCCAAGGAAAAGCTGATGGTAATGCAGCGGTGCCCCCCAAACACACACACCCCAAACCCTGTTTGTACAGTACAAGATGATACCCTGGTAGTCTAGTGGTCCCCACCCGAAGCACGGCTCCCGACCCCTGTAGAAATGAATATAAATTCCTGGTGATCTAGTGGTCCCCATAGCATGAGCTCCTGACGCTATAGACAGTAAAATAATTATAAATTCCCTAGTAGATCTAATGGTCTCCCCACCCACATTGAAACTCAAATATATATTTTCCTAGTAGTCTAATGGTTCCCCCACTGAGATGACACCCCGCTCATCCCAATCCAGACCTCAAGAATGGAGCCGTGACTAGCTCAGCCCTCCCTCTCACCACCATGGCTAGCGTAGTGCCAGGGAGTACAAATGAGGCTCTACTGTAATGAAGTAGCTCATCTGTACCTCGATGCAGTGGCCGGCCCGTGGTAGTGAGTGGAAAGACGGCTGAGCAGGTAGCCAGCTCCATTCTTGAAAGTCTGATGGGACTGACAGGGCATCACTACCACCGAGTGAGGGGGGTCCACTAGACCACCAGGGAAATCTCAGATGACCGTAATGTCCGTAAAGGTGTCTGGATCCGTGCTTGGGGGTGGGGAGACCACTACACTACCAGGGAAATTATAGTTATTTTAATGTCTATGAGCGCCTGATCCGCTCTTGGAGGTGGGGGGACCACTAGACTACCAGAGAAACTAATTAGTTCTTATTTAAGATGGGGGTCGGAATGTGTGCTGTGAGGGGGGGGGGGCACTGGACTAGCAGGGAGTGGAACCAAGATACATGGGAACAGGGACCATGATGGCTGAGAAGGGCTGCCCGGCCCAGCCTGTCTGCCCAGGTCCCTCTATACTGGATGGCTGCACTGCACAGCCCAGTGACCCTACAGCTGACATACCCCCAGCAGGTTTGCCTTATGCCTGCCCTATGCATACTTGTGTTCCACCCACACCTGCTGTTGGTGTGGAGCATCATCCAGGGCACGTGTGGCCACTGGTAGTGTGTGTCTATAGCTATATATGTGTGTAGATTATGTACTGCTTGCAGTGCTGCATAGGTATGTTGCATGCATCACTTGTACCTGCCAGCACATAGTTCCTGCTGCTTCCAGCCTGTGCTTCTATTCAGACCAACAGGGGAAGATGTGGGCATGCCTTGGCCTGCAGCATCCAGCCTGTACTTCCATTCCAACCAAAAGGGGGAGCTTTGTGCTCCATGCAGTAGCATCGGGCAAACTGCATGGTAATGTATGCTAAGCAGCACTTAATGAGATGCAAATGTACCTGTTTGCCCATGGATTACCTAAGTAGGCTCATTTATTTGCATGGGATCTTTCAATATAGCTCCCGTTTGCCCCGGGCTAACCAGTTTGCACCAGGCTAATGTGGTAGAACTGTGCAATCAGGTTAGCTGTGGGTAAACCTCACTTCAGCAGAGCACAGTTCTGCAGTGTGGCGCTTACACTGTTGTTTGCAGTCATACCTCTCAATTGTCCCTGATTTTCAGAGACGTCCCTGATTTTACCTCAGTGTTTTACTCTGTCCCTCCTAAACATTGTGTTTCCATGACCAACCAGTGGGGGTTGTAAGCATACAATAATGTCAGACATTAATGTTACAGTCGTGTTCTTCCTTAGAAAATGCATTTTACACTACACCACTTATTCTACCAGCTTACTGGGTGGATATCATCATTTCCTACGGTGTGTCCCTGATTTTACACCTTTGTTCCTGATTGTTTTAAGCCTTGTCCCTGATTTATGTGGCAGGAGGTTGAGAGGTTGTGTTTGCAGTAGCTGTGAGACATCTCTGTGCAATCACACACAACGTTCTCCACCTGCAACACTGGCATGCTACAGAGCCTAATGAGCTACAGTTGCAGTTTGCACTTCCCTGTAGCTATATTCAGTGCTATCTTATTCCCGGGCTATTTTTGCCCTGCAATTCCAGACCAGTTTGCCCGGCTTTCTTAGACTGCTATATTCAGCAGGATTAGCACCGGGCTATTTCCTTTTGAATATAGCTTGCTCTGTGCTCCGGACTAAGTTTGCCCAAGGGCAGTGCTAATTAGCCCCGGGGCAAAGTTTTGAATATCTGGCCCTAAGCCTAATAAATGTGGACTTTAAAATATTAAGCAAACTACTAATGAATAGACTAGTGTCTATTGCAGACAAATTGATCAGCCCCAGTCAGACATGTGCAATTCCCAACAGGAAACAGACATAATTTAATTGTGCTAGGAGAGATATTCTATCAAGCGGAGAAACAAAATCTGCAAGGATATATAATAGAAATTGACCAAGAAAAAGCATCACAGCAACACATGTACAAAGTTCTTAAAGCATATGGCATACCTGAGGAATTTATTAGATTGGTAGAGGTCTTATACAAACAAGCTACTTTTAACACCCAACATAAATGGATGGATAGGTAAAGATATTAGAGTAAAAAGAGGTGTAAGACAGGGGTGCCCACTAAGTCCCTTATACATGTTTTGTATCTGTGTTTTTAAGGAAACCAGAACAAGACGATAGAGTAAAAGGGCTGGAACTATGTTCTTCACCCAGAATTAAGAACTTAGCTCATGCAGATGATTTGATTTTATGTATAGACCGTTCAACAAATGAAAATATTCTGCTAGAGCATTACCAGACTTTTTATGATTTGTCAGGCTCAAAAATAAACTTTCATAAAAGTGCAGGAATAGCATTAGGTGTTACTCCTGTCCCACAGAATAAGTCCTTTTCTGGGATTACAATTGATAAGGGCACCATCCCAGTATTAGGAATAGTATATGGAGGTGCAGACATGGCTTGGCTAAACTGGGACACAAAACTATAGACTGCACAACATTTAGCTAACGGGTGGAAGGGTCAGGCAATAGGGGGAAAAAAAAAAAAAGAATCGTGATAAAAACCTTATTAATCCCGAACTTTTTATACACAAGTTATGTTTTTCCCTCCTCCACGGTCATTATGGGTAACATTATATAGTGTGTTCTTTCAAGCATTGTGGGGGAGCAGGCTTAACCCTGTAAAGAGGTTAGTGACTTACAGAAAAACAGAAGGAGGCCTAGGGATGGTTAATCCTATCGTCTTTTTCGATAATATATTTTTGTCATACAATCTTGGGGGGGCATTGCGTCCAGGATTTAAGATTTGGAAAGAAAAAGTTATGCATGAAATTGAATTAGGTTCAGCAAGTAGCAGCAATGATAGATATATCTCAGCTGTGCACTCCGTTCAACAGGCACTCACCCCCTGCACCTCACTCCCACAGTGACCTACTGGTCCAGAGAGGTGGAGGGTGGCAGTGGGGGAGGGGCAGTCATAAGGAGGCTGTCTGGCTCAGTACTCTCCAGATGATGAATCGCTTTGCACTCCTGGAGGAGGTTCAGGCTCCTGACTCCACCGGGGGGACTCTGGGTCAGTGGAAGGGAAAAGGGCAGGATATCACACTGGCACCCAAGGTGATCAAGTCTAACAGGAAGGTCCTAGTGGTTGGGGACTTGATGATCAGGAGGGTAGGCAGGGTGACAGGGGAGGGGTCGGATGGGAGGGGGTTGGTCCAGTGCCTACCTGGAGTGTCAGCCACTGGGATTTAGACAGAACAGGGAAGATGGTGGAGGGAGGCAGCTAGGGGTGCTGGTACATCTGGGTACCAATGATCTGGCCAGTTGGTAAAGACAGTAAAGCGGAACTTCCAGAGACTGAGGCACAGACTGGCAGCACACTCTGCCTCTCCCTGGCCTTTTCTGAGGTCCTCCCAGTGTGGGGCAGGAAGGAGAGGCAGGACAGAATTAGGAGTAATGAAACAGAGGAGTTTAACATTTGGCTCAAGTGGTGGTGTCAGGACATGCAGTACCACTCTGTTGAGGATTTGGGGGGGGGTTCTGGGTCAGGAGACCTCCAAGGGTAATGGACTTTATCTGACAAGAGAGAGGGGGACTAGAGCACAATTTCGACATCTACATCAGACATTAAACTGACTGGTAGGGAGTCCAGGTCTAGGGGATCCATGGTGGATAGTGAGCAGAAGGGGATTCTAGACAGAACTTTCTCACATCCAGGGGACAGCAACTACAAAAGGGGTACAAAGAATGCAGCAGGGTTTATGGGACAAAAGGGAGGAATACCTGTGAGGAGGAGGAAAGTAAAAGGCATAAGCACAAACAAGGCGGGAAGAAAATGCAAAAAGCAAAAGGACAGTAGCAGAGTTAGAGCTGGGGTCAAATGGGGGGGAGGGTGCCAAGCCTTAACGCCAGAAGCCTGGGCCATCAAATTCAGCAAGCTCCAGGTGCTGATGGCAGACAATGAAGTGGACCTGGTGGCCATCATAGAAATGTGGGTCACAGATAATGACTGGGAGAAGACAGTCCCAGGGTATTCACTGTTCAGGAGGGACAAAAGAACTGGTTTTGGGGGGAGTTGCCCTTTCTGTCAAGGAGGGCATTGAAGTAGCAGAAGATGGAAGCATTAGGGGTAGCAATGGGAAGGATGAGTCAAGTATGGGTGCAACTCACGGCAGCCTCAGGCAGAAAAGTGCACTTAGGAGTGATCTACAGGCCTCTAGGGCATGGGAAGAAAGGGACAGAGAACTCAAGGAGGAACTTAAGAGAGGCAGCAAAGGGGGAAGTACTGGTTGGTGACCTGAACCTGCCTGATGTTGACTGGGAGGTCCCAGTGGCCAAGAATGACAGGAGTCAGACATTACTGGACGCCTTCCAAGACTGTCTAATGGTGCAGCTACGAGGCGAAATGCAGTCATTCATGTGGTGCTCACTAACTCAGAGAGGGTGGGTGCTGTGGGAGTAGGGGAGCCACTAGGAAACAGCAATGACAACTCTGTGTGGTTTGAATTGTCCCTCAGGGCCAGCAACCCACAATCAAGAAACAAAGTCCTTAAGTTTAGAAGGGCAGACTTCGATAGGTTGAGGGAACTGGTCAGGAATAAGTTAGTGGGGGGGTAGAGGAGAAATGGGGGGCAATAAAGGGAGCCATCCTCAAGGCATCAAAGGAAAGCATAAAAACAGTATCTAAAAAAATAGGCTTAAGAGACCTCTGGTTCTCAGCTAGGGTAAGGGGAACAGTTAGAGCTAAAAAAAGGAAGTCTGTCTATAAATACAAGGAAAAGAAAGGGAGGATTATCTACAGAAAAAATAGGGAGGCGAAAGAGGGTCATTAGGAGGCGAAAGCGGACATGGAGCTGCTTATCATGGAGGGATCAAGAATGGAGAAAAACAGTGTTTTAGATATATCAGTGAAAAAGTAAAAAAAAAAGAGGGGGAGAGACACATAAAGCAAGTTGAGGCAGTGGGTGATAAGAGTATGATGAACAAAAGTCGCAGACCTAAATGATTACTTTTGCTGAGTATTCAATAAGGAGGACTATGGGTCCATGCCAGAAAGTGACATCAAAGCAGCCGCTAAGGGAGTCCCGGAAATGAGGCAGCCAATACTCACCAGCGAAAGGTCCTGAAAGGGCTGGCAGCCCTTAAGACAGATAAGGACCCATGACTAGATGGGTAGCATCCAAGGATATTTAGGGAATTGGCAGCAGAACTTGCTGAACGACTGGTTGAGCTGTTAAACAGCTCACTTAGGTCCAGAGAAGTTCCAAGGGATTGGAGACTGGCAGACACTGTACCACTTCATGGGTGGGGGGGGAGAAGAGGGAGCAACCAGGGAACTACAGGTTTGTCCATCTGACTTCCATCGTGCAGAAGCTGATGGAATCACTAATCAACAAGGACCTCGTGGACTATCTAGAGAGCATCGGGATCCAGGATAGTAAACAAGGCTTAGTGGCAAGAAGGTCTTGTCAGACCAACCTGATAGTTTTCTTTGACTATGTGACAAAGGAAGTAGACAAGGACCACGCTGTGGATCTGCTGTACTTTGACTTCAGCAATGCAGCATCCCATACATCGAATGGGAAGAACACCCCTCCCCCCTCAGCTAGTGGTCAAACAGGGATTCAGCATGTTTGCAGTTCATCTGCTTCACCAGGTAAGAAAAAAAAGGTTTGTCTCCCCATACGACGCACAGGGGTAATGCCAAACCTCACCCAACAACTAACACACCAAAATCTGGCCAATGGAAAATCATGTACACAAATGCTCACAGCCTGGGAAATAAGATCCCAGACCTGCAGGCAATAATGTCAGAGGCTAAACTGGACATAGTAGCAATTAGTGAGACGGGTTTACCAGTAACCACACTTGGGAGACTTCAGTACCTGGCTATGTATTGTTCAGAAGAGACCGAGGTGCAAAAGGGGGAGGAGTGGCCTGTATGTCAATGAAAATATCAAAGCTACAGAAATTCAGAATACACATAAGGAGCCAGAAGAACTGTGGGTCACCCTGGAAACAGGAAATGGGACAGTCATAAGCACTGGGGTTGTCTCACAGGCCCCCAGACCAGGGGAAGGACATAGACACATTACTGTTAGAAGATATACAAAACATGACAGCTAAAGGGGAGGTTCTGATAATGGGAGACTTCAGCGTGCGGATACAGACTGGTCAATACAGCAGGAACATCTGCCAGAACTAGACACATAGTGGATTCCCTGCAGGAGGGCCTCAAACAATTGGTACAGCAACCCACAGAGACAGGGCTATCCTAGATCTAGTACTGACTAACAAGGAAGGGATCACAGATCTCCACGTGAAGGTCACCTGGGGCCAGTGACCATCACATGGTATGGTTCAATTTGTTACTACATCTAAATCATCCCATTCCAAGGCAAAAATATGGGACTTCAGAGGAGCTGACTTTGATAAGATGGCCAACAGAGTTAAGCTAGCCCTGGCAAAAAGAAACACAGATGAGGGGGTACAGGCAAAGTGGGCAAGCATTAAGGATGCAATACTTGAAGCAACATCCCACTGTGTTAGACAGAAAAGGAAGTGCAAAAGAAGAAGGAAACCACTTTGGTTCTCAAATACAGTAGCAGAAAAGGTCAGAGCCAAAAGGCTGGCCTTCAGGAAATATAAGGGAACACAGCGGGATGAAGATAGGGAGGCATACCAAACTGCCCTAAGGGAAGCAAGGAAGGCAGTAAGGCAGGCAAAGTCCCAAACTGAGGAAACACTAGCCTGAACAGTAAAAGAAGGTGACAAGACTTTCTACAGATACATTGAGTGAAAGAGAAAGTCCAGAGGTATTGCTAAGCTAATGGAGAAAGGGGAGCATGTGAGGAGGGAAGACCCTGTAAGGCATCTATCTAAATAGATACTTTTGCTCAGTATTTACTGAAGAGAAGGTAGGGCAGGGCCCACAGCTCAGCATCATGGACACAGGGGAGGGAGGTGAGCACTACTCCCTTCACAAAGAAAGGGTCCTACAAGAGCTTGCTAAGCTCAGGGTGGATAAGGCAATGGGACCTGATGGCATACATCCCAGGGTACTTAAGGAGCTAAAGGTGGAACTAGCAGAGCCATTAGCAGAACTGTTCAGTGAGTCTCTGAGCACAGGAGAGGCCCCAGAAGACTGGAGAAGGGCTCATGTGATCCCGTCCACAGGAGTGGTAGCAGGGAGGCGGGAAACTACAGACCAGTCAGTCTTACCTCAGTAGTGGGCAAGATTATGGAGGCACTCCTTAAGGAAAGGACAGTGCAACACCGGAATCCATAGGGCACAGGATCCAAGACAGTATGGGTTTACAAAGGAAGGTCCTGTCAAATTAATCTCATAGATTTCTTTGACTGGGTAACCAGAGTGGTGGACCAAGGGGAGCAGTTGATGTGCTCTACCTTGACTTCAGCAAAGCTTTTGACACTGTTCCACATAGAAGATTGATAAATAAGCTGGGTAGGCTCGGGTGGGTCAGAAGTTGGTCAACTGGTGGCAAACTGGTTGACGGGCAGAAAACAGAGAGTGGTGGTAAATGGTATACAGTCAGAAGAGATGCAAGTCACAAGTGGGGTACCTCAGGGATCAGTCCTGGGGCCAGTCCTCTTCAACATCTTCATTAGTGACCTTGCAGATGGACTAGAGGGTAAGGCTTGTCTGTTTGCAGATGACACCAAGATCTGCAACAGAGTAGATGATCCAGATGGGGTGGGCAGAATGAGAAGAGATCTGGATAAACTGAAAAATGGTCAGAAGAGTGGCAACTGGGATTTAATGCAAAGAAGTGCAAAATCATGCACATAGGGAAGAGAAACCCTGAAGCCACCTATAGGCTGGGAGGGGAGTTGCTAGCAGTCACAAAGGAAGAAAGAGACTTTGGTATCATTATCACTGATGACCTGAAATCATCCAAGCAGACCTCTAAAGCAGTAGGTAAGGCTATGGGGGTGTTAGGGTATCACAAGTCGTAAGAGGGAGGTAATAATCCCTCTTTACAAGACACTGGTTAGGCCCCATCTGGAGTACTGCGTGCAGTATTGGAGGCCACACCTTCACAAAGACATTAACTAAATTGAGGCAGTCCAGAGAAGGGCAACCAAAATAGTGCAGGGACTGCATCAGAAGACATATGAGGACAGATTAACAGAGCTCAATATGTATACCCTTGAGCAAAGGAGGGGGAGAAAGGTGATACGATAGAGGCATTCAAGCACCTTAAGGGCATTAACAAGGTGAAAGAGTCTAACATGTTTAAATATAAGAAAAATAGCAGGACAAGAGGACACAGCATGAGATTAGAGGGGGGCCGATTAAGGGGGAATGTGAG
Source organism: Neoceratodus forsteri (assembly GCA_016271365.2). NCBI lineage: Eukaryota > Metazoa > Chordata > Ceratodontiformes > Ceratodontidae > Neoceratodus > Neoceratodus forsteri. The sequence goes on along the minus strand of CM028129.1, from coordinate 1,673,745,893 downwards.
GAAATTCTTTTTCACAGAAAGGGTGGTGGATGCATGGAATGGCTCACTACAAGAAGTGGTGGCTATGAATACAGTGCAGGGCTTCAAACAGGCATGGGATAGGCATAAGGGAGCAATACACATGACTATGAATAGATAGGCCACAGAGCAAAGGCCGATGGCACATTTATAAGGTAGAAAAACAACTGGGCAGACTGGATGGGCCTTGCGGTCCTTATCTGCCGTCAACTTCTATGTTTCTATGTTAATGCTTCTGATATGGATACAAAAGATTGCTCAAAAACATGGAAGACCTGGGTGCGGTGAAAACTGCAGTGAACTGGGTAGGTAGTTGGCTAGAAGGGAGGCAGCAGAGGGTGGTGGTCAATCGGGTTAAATCAGAGGAGAGGAAGGTTATGAGCAGGGTTCCACAGGGGATCTGTCCTGGGTCCGTTACTCTTCAACATGTACATTAATGAAACTGGTGAGGGAATCCAGGGCAGGCTGTGTCTCTTTGCAGAGGACCCAAAACTATGTGTGAGGATGGATAGTGATGAGGGAATAAGGGATATGCAGACAGACCTACAAAAACTAGAAGAGTGGTCAAAGGTCTGGTAGTTAAAATTCAGGGGAAGATTACACAATGGGGGGGTAGTAACAACAACAAAAATGGAAAGAGACCTTGGGGTAATCATATCAGATGACCTTAAGGTTGGCAAGCAACGCAAGAAGGCGGTAGAGAGGGCCGGGGGGATACTGGGATGTATAGGGAGAAGTATCGCCAGCAGAAAACATCAAGTTGTTATCCCCCTGTACAGACAGTTGGTGAGACCCCATCTGGAGTACTGTCGTCCAGTTCTGGAGACCCCATCTCCACAAGGACATAGACAGGATGGAGGCAGTTCAGAGGAGAGCAATTAAAATGGTGCAGGGTCTGCAAGAGAAGCCATACAAGGAGAAACTAAAGGAGCTTAATATGTATACCCTTGAGGAAAGGAGGGAGAGGGGGGACATGATAGAAACGTTTAAGTACCTCAGTGGAATCAACAAAGTCCAAGAGGGTAGCATCTTTCAGAAAAAGAGATATGCAAGAACAAGGGGACACAATTTTAAGATAGGGGACGGCTCAGGGGCAATGTGAGGAAGTATTTTTTCACAGAGAGGGTGGTGGATGCATGGAACACCCTTCCTGAGGAGGTTGTGGGGTCTAAAACTGTGGGAGAATTCAAGAATGCATGGAACAGACATAAGGCAATTTTTTTGGGGGGGAGTAGGAAGAAATAGGCTGTTGGTTAAATAGGATCTGCAGCTTATCCTCTAGGTAGGGAAATGGGCAGACTAGGTGGGCCAAGCGGTCCTTATCTGCCGTCAAAGTCTATGTTTCTAATGGCAAAAAAATGCAAGGGAATGCACCTAGGGAAAAGGAACCCCAAGACGGAGTACTGGATGGGTGGGGTGAGACTTAGCAGTACAGAAGAGGAACGGGATTTAGGAGTTATCAGTAACTCCCTTAAACAAGCCAGTACACTAAGGACTATAGCAAGGCTAACTGGATGCTGGGATGTATCGGGAGGGGTACTGATAGCAGAAGAGGAGGTAATATTTTCTCTAAACAGATCCCTGGTGAGATCTAACCTGGAGTACTGTGTCCAGTTCTGGAGCCCTCACCTCAGAAAGGACAGGGGTAGGTTGGAAACAGTGCAGTGCAAAGTAACAAAAATTATTCTGGGTCAGCAAGGTAGATCCTATGAGGAGCGCCTCAAGGCACTAAATATGTATTCACTATAAACCAGAATGGAGAAGGGAGATATGATAGAGACCTTCAAGTTCCTTAAAGGAATTAGCAAGATAAACTGTGGGGAATTATTTACCCTGAATACCAACTTGAGGTCACATGGTCACAAATGGAAATTAACAGGAGGGAGTTCACAAGGGACGCGAGGAAAAGCTTCTTTACACAAAGGGTGGTGAAACCATGGAACAGTCTGTCAGCCGAGGTGGCAGGTGCAAACAGTCAGGGGATTCAAGCAGGCAAAGGACAGAAAGAAGGGAATAGTGGTCACCTGGGGCAACAAGACCAGGGAGGAGACTGAGGATAGGAAGAGAAGGGTTAGTACCCTGGGGGAACAAATCGGTTCTAAGGAAGGTTCCAGGGACTACAGGAAATATGAGCAAACTGGATGGACCGCTGGTCTTTTTCTCCAGTCATGGTCTATGTTTCTCTGTTTCTCCCTTCCAGCTTAAAGGAAAACGGTCCAAATTAGGGGGCTCCCGCTCCTGAAAGGCTTACCCTCCAGTTTAGCTTTATCCAGTAAAAGCGGTGTTTTCCTTGTATCACAACTGAGTTTATTTTATTTTCTAAAAGTCCGCGACCTGGAAGTATGGCGGACAGTGGGGGGTTCCATTAACTGTAATGGTGCGGCGCCGCACCACTCGCTTCAATACATTTGTATTGAAGCAAACGGTGTGGCACCGCCGCACCATTACAGTTAATGGAGCCCCCCCCCAGCGTCCACCATACTTCTAGGTCATGGACTTTTAGAAAATGAAATAAACCCAGTTGTGGCACGAGGAAAACACCGCTTTTACTGGATAAAGCTAAACCGGAGGGTGAGCCTTTCGGTGGTGGGAGCTCACTAATTTGGACTGTTTTCCTTTAAAGTTGTACCAAGGGTGGTTGTGTGGGTTCCCAACTTAAACAGTAACATTGTGGCATCTATACTATTATATTTTTGAATGTATTTGTATGTGTCAATCATATTCCTCTTTTCTTCCAAGAAATACATACTGAGCCTGTTCAGTCTCTCCATTAGGTCTTACACTGCTGCCCCTGGATCACTGTGTGGCCCTCCACTTGGATAGTCACTAACCTCTTTCTGTCCTTTATCAGATGGGGGTTCCAAAACTGCACATAATACCTCAGGTCTGGCCAGCCCAGTGGTGCTGAGGGTTGAGGCGCTGGTCGCCATTCCGGCAACCCGGGTTCGGGAACTGATCCGGGCCACTAGGGTTGGCAAGGGAGGGAAGGGATAGAGTGTCTGGAGGACTGCTCTCCTTTCCTGGGGAGGGATTTGGAGATAGCGCCGCTCCTGTGTGGCCCCAGGAGGTAGCCGGGGCAGCACCAGAACATGCGTTCGCTAGTGGATGGGGGCAAAACGTCAGCAGGCATCGGCATCAGTGCCATAGATGCCACTGCACATCCGTGCTCAGAGAGGCGCAACACTATGAAGAAAAAACCCAGAGGATGAGGAGGTGATGAGGGCCCCAGGGGTCTGGCCCCACATCCTTGACGGTCCCAGGCGCCACTCACAGGATGGACCTTCTAATACCAGATAGGGCCACCAGGTAGGTGAAGCGGGCCCTCCCACGGGGGGGGGGTGATCCAGGGGGGCTAGGAAGTCCTCAGGTGAGGAGTAGAGAGCAGACAGAGAGGGCACCTCTGAGAGATGCCCTGTCCGAAGGAGATAAAATAAAGTTCCAAAAAATAAAAAAGTAAAAAAATATCTAAGCATTAAGCCACGACGAAGATGGCATCTAGTGGGGAATTAATGCATGGTTGGGAGGGTTTCAGCCTCGTGCCTACAACGGCCCAACCATGCATTAATTCCCCATTAGATGCAACTTTCGGAGTGGCTTAATGATCTTATAACATGGTGCTATATAATGTTTCAAGGATGTTCTGTGTATTGCTCACTAAATAAGGAAAAGATTCAGGTTATTACGTTCAAAAATGTTCAATGCACTTTTGATCCATCTATATACATCTATTCAACAACTGATGTGCATAACAAAGCAGACATCTGCTACTATTGAATATGCCTAGATTTTTTTTTTTTTTTTTTTTTTTTTTTTACACACACAGTTTTAAGATTTTTAACGTTAGTTATTTCAGTACACTGCTTAGGAGGTCTAAGTTTGTCCAATCTGTTACTGCGGAGATGTCAAATGGACAATATCTAGGAAGCGATTTACATATTTACTGACATGCGTAATGTGCTGTTCTTAGTGGTCCGGTGTTCTCCTCGACATACACACCATTCTCTCACTGCCACAATAGTAGTTTTATTTACAATTCAAACCTATGTCCGTATCATGCTGACATTTTACTCTAATATCGACGGGGACTCACTTACAGCTGAACGGTCTTGATCTCTGCAGTGTTGCCAATTCCACTGCTGCTGTGTGAGCTGGACATATTTTCGTACTGGTTTCACTACTGCCTTCCGCGCCATGGTCTCGGGCAATCTGGAGGGTGGGTGGGACAGGTAAGGACTTCCATTCTGCACCAATATTTTATTACCTTTTTTTTTTTTTTTTTTGCCCATGTGGCACACACCACTACTTCAGTTTGGAGACGGCATTACTATAAAATTAATGCCGTCTCCAAACTATCACATGTGATGCCTTTGCTCCAATCAGTGCTCCTGTTCTGGATTTGTCAGATTTTGCCATGTTACAAATATATATCAGGTCTGGTTTAACCATTTACCTGCATGTGTGATACTGTAGCTTGCTACCATGCCAAACACTACAATATCATAAACAAAGGCACTATGGGGTCATTTGGTGGCAGTCAAATGGGGGTTTAAAGCAGACTTTCTGGACAGGCTACCAAGATGTCAAACCCTGTAAACAACAACTGAAGGTCAAAAAACAATATTCTAGATGCCTATATTACAGTTAAGGCATTTCTTATGGTTTGATGTGCCTTCCTCACATCTTCAAATAAGAGAACCGCGAAGCGAAGTTGAGCTGGCACACCAAGAACTTGAGAAAGCACTAAATAAAAGATGCAGTAACTGTACATATAAACACATTAGAATTCATGTAAAGACTTGTTTTGGAAAAACGAACTTCAAATTATAATCAACATGTTTTACTTAGTAAAAAATAAAACTGTGGAAAACTATGCCAACCGAACTATAGACTTCAGAATTGTGGAGCCGTTTGCATGAGAGACCCTTTTATGGTTTAGAGTTTTGGGAATATCAAAAAAAAAAAAAATTCTGATTGGCTAAAAATGATGTTGTGGTTTCTAATCTAATTAGCAGCAACTGTAACAATACATTTATAAAAAGTACATACTGAACATATTAATGCTCTTAAAGTTGCCATAATCGGTTCACTGACAACATCAGAGTGGACCCCTAGGTCTTATTGTGCCACCAGTCTGTTTCTCTGTTACCCCCAGGTGGGCCCCAAGCAGTGTGAAATGTATATCAATGGTTGGCTACTGCAGCCTATACAGAGACACTGTAGAGGCCTTTGGCACCCTCCAGAGCTGCTCACAGCTTGGCCAGGGAATGTCTACCAATAATGATACAACTACACTAAATGCAGCTACAGCAATCCAGTAAGAAGAGTACCAAGACTGCATCAACAAATGACTTCAGTAAAAAGAGTGGCAAAGACACTGCGGTTTCCTTTTGGAAAAACTGAAATAGAAACAAAAAAAAAAGTCACTGATTGAAACTCCACTTCTCAGGAACTGTCTCAATAGCAGTAATTTGTCCTCACTAGCTTTACTGCACACAATTACAGCTGGGGAGGCCATGACATCAGATTTCCTGTTCGCTCTGGATAGACTATACCCACAAGAGCTGTCCAAGGATCAGTTTACCAGTTGAATTGGTCTGTAATCCGTTAACTGTAAGAATACTTCAGTAGCTTTCTTTCCTGCCCTCAACTTCCCACTCCATCTTTAAATCATGGCTTCTGGGTCACCTACTGAGTGCATCCTACTTGTACAGCCTAATATACTAGCTTCTGTCTTGTCGGTTTATGATGTGCTTATGTTAGCACCACTTGTACTCATTATGTTATATTAGCACCAGGCCTACGTTCTTACAAAACCAATTGTTTAACTTGTGTGGTTTTGCGCCACTTTATTGAAACTGCTCCAAATGTTTTACATTTCTCTGTATATTCAGTTACCCTTGAAAATGTATTTCTCAGCTTATAATTGCAAGCTGTAATCCATGACTGGGCATGGATGTATTGGCCATTACTGCACACCCAGATGTGTTGGGAGGCATGATGCCAAAGGCCAAGTGTCCTCCAACCACATGGGGGTGTGCATTAATGCTTAATACACCCATGTCCCAGAGTGGGTTACTGCACTTATAAAATGGGTAAACATGAATTAATTAAAATATATAAACATGTTTAAATGTCTGTAAACAGTTATTTATCCACACGATAAAATCACGCAACAGCTCTATGTAGCTTTACATTGAGGTTTCCTTTCCATGTGCTCTATCTGCATGAGTTGTGCCCAACCCCACCCCACCTCTTCGTAAGGTATTTGCATGAAGTCGAAGTTGCAGTCGTCGGACCCAATCTTGGAAGCCAAGTATGCGGTATGCTGTACAGTGAAAACAAAAACTGTTTCGGGACGCTGTGGGGTTGGGGGACAACTCTTCAGGCACATTTGGGACAGGATGCTGAGTGTTTACAACAGAGGAATGTCATGGTATGTGGCATTCAGCATTCGAAAAACACAGTTGTGAAAGAAATACACTTTGAAGCAGGAGAGATTTGATCAGCGATGGTGAGGGATAAAGGCCCTGGAAGACTGCATTTAAAAATGTATGTTGAGCACACTTCACTGAAAAACAACATGGTTGTAGACATTTTTTTATGGAGTGAATTGACAGACTGAATAACATGACTGTTTCTGGGTAAATTAGCTCAGTTTGAGCCGGCCTGCCAGTACAGCAGCAAGGCATCCGTTTGCGGCGTCGACATCCCGGGCTCGGTGATGGACTCACGAGTCGGAGGGCCGGCCAGGGGGAGAAAGACTAAGTGTCCCGGGGACAGCTATTCTTCTATGGGGGAAGGGGGTGAAGACTGGCGGTTTACGGATCCCTGGCGGAGGCTGAGGGTACCACCACAGCTGACATATGGGGGGGAGGGGAGACGGGACGGATGTCGCATGTCATTGCATGTCCTGCCCTCAGGGATCTACTTCTCAAAAATACAGCCGACTCCCTCTATGAAGCTCTGCACTCTGTGCCCAACCGCTCCCCTTGGCCCTGCTTGATAGACAGAAGTGGTTCCATCGGCTTGTTCTGGTCCCTTGGCCCCCACCCTGGGGGGAAAGCCAGGGGGTTTCTCTGGGGGAGAAGCCTACCAGAGTCCTGACTTCCAAAGTCTGCGGGTCCTGGGCTGACCAACGGCCCCTCCCAGTGGGAGCAAGCATGTTATCAAGATTTGCCAGCAGTGTAAGTCTGGGGTGGGGGCTGGCCGGAATGCATGTGGCGGGGGCTGGGAAGAGTGGCATCAAAAGCATAATAAATAGAAAAAATGTGTTAGCTCAGTCTGGTAATGAGGTGTGCGTGTACTAGGAATTAATGAATGGTCAGGTGATGCATTCATACTAGTGTTCATACTAAGGTCGTTTGAGAAAAAACGCAAGCAGGGATGCCCATAATGTTTTCCATTCAATGTCCCTTATCAATAGCTGGAATTCCTACTGAGTAACCATTTGCCAAGTTTATTTTTTAAAATCTTCTTGTTTTTACTGATAATTGTCTCTAGTGGAAGGGCATTCCATGCTCCTATCACCCTCTGTGAAAAAAAGGGTTTTCAATTGTTAGTGTTATACTTGTGCCTATGTAGTTGGAGCAGAGACTCCCTGGTTTCTATCCTATCCTGTTTATAGGAAAAAAAACATCTCTGTAAATAGATTCGGGCCATTTATGACATCCCATAAAAGCATCATATCCCCCCTGTATTGCCTCTACTCAAGTGACATTAATTTTGATACCTTGAGACGGTCCTGATATTCCATGCCCCTGAGTTCATGAATTTGTTTTGTGAACCTTCTTTGTAATGTTTCAAGGTGTACTATATCCATTTTTTTTTTTTATACCGTGTCCAGAATTGTGAGCAATAATCAATGTGTGGCCTCACATATGCCCTGTAGAGGGCGAGAAGTACCCTTGCCTCCCTTGAGGCCATGTTTCTTTTTATAATCCATATAATTCTATTTGCCTTTCCTATAACCTCATTTGTTTGTTTACAGAAGCTTAGGTCATTTGTGATAAATACTACCAGGTCTTTTTTCACTTCCGTATAAGTTAATGGTGTATTCCCTAGGGTATATTGATGCGTGTTGTTTTTTGGACATGCATGATTTTGCTCTTTTCAATGTTAATTTCATGCCCTAGATTTGAGTCCAATTTTTGATATTATCCAGATCATTCTGAAGTGAGATAATACTTTCAGATGCATCACATTTGCCCCCCAATTTAAGATCATCTGCAAACTTTATGTTATCATTGTTTATATTATCAGTTAAATCTGCCACAAAGACCTGAAAAAATGTAAGGGCCAAGCACTGACCCCTGAGGGACCCCACTTGTTACTGGAGAGGTTTCTGAGGCTGACCATTTGTTATAACTTTGTGTCCTTCCCTCAAGCCAACTGTGAATCCAGTTGGTATAGAGTGTTGCCACCTTTCTGTTTTTAAGTTTGGCAGTTATATAATTGCGTGGTACTTTATCAAAAGCTTTGCTTAAAATCGATAACACTGTCATCATCGGGTATTTTACAGTCCAATTTTTTTACGGACTTGTTCGTAAAAACAGAGAAGACTGGTTACACAAGATCTGTTTTTCACAAAGCTATGTTGGGAAGCATCAATATTTCCAAGCTGCAACTCTGTCCTATCTTTTATGATACCCTCCAGCACTTTAAAAAAAAGGAGACAAATTAAAAGCAGAGAACTCTATCATCCTTCCACCTTTAATTGGTAAAGATAGGTGTGATGTTAGCAGTTTTCCAGTCTTTAGGTACCACTCCGGTATTTAGACTTTTCTCAAATAGTTTTTTTTTTTTTTTTTTTTTAAGGGGTATAGCAAGTGTTTAGACAGTAATTTAATCAATCATTTTGCCTGTGATATTATCAGCACCTGGGGAACAATCTTTCTTGATTTTATTTATTTTGTCACCTATTTCTTATTCACTAACCTCAACAAAGTTCCCTTGCATTCTTTCCTCACTAGTATGGTTTTTTGTTTGTGTTGAGAACACACTGCAAAAGTATGTATTTAGGATATTTGCCATTTGTTTTTGTTCATGTATCACTATGTCATTTTGTTGCAATGGGCCTAATTTACAGGTTTGTGCTTTAAGTGAATTTATATAGCCATGAAAACTGTTGGCAGCAATTTTATTGGCACTAGTTGCTAGATTTGTTTCAATTTGCCTTTTAGATTTCCCTATTGCTGCTTTACATTTTAATGATTTGTATTTATGCCAAAACAAGGAAATGTGTGTTTTCTTAAACTTGATGTAGGCTCTCTGCTGTTGCACAAGTAATTTCCTGATTTTATGGGCTAGCCTCTTTGGTCTCCATTTGTTTTTGTTATATTTGAGTATATATTTATTTGCTATTGTTAATATGTGTTTTTTAATTTATTCCACATATTTTCAGTATCACCACATCCAGCATTTTATCCCAATTTGAATTCATAAGTGCGCTATTAATTTTGTTGACATCAGCCATTTTATAATCGAAGAAGACACTATTATTTGGTTGCATATTAAGAGAAAGATGCAAGTCTAGAGTAAACGAGTTGTGATCGCTGGTACCAAGAGGCTGTCTCACCCTACAATCCCTGATGTCCAATCCGTCTGTTCCTAATACTACATTTAAGAGGTTTTCGCCTCTTGTGGGTTTTGATACATATTGTTTTAACAGAAGTTGTTAATTAGCTTGGTTTTTGCCTTGGTATTTGGCCAGCTTATATCCCCTATATTCATATCTCCCATAAATATTGTCTCGGCTGCCTCACATGCGAGGCTTAGTTCTTTGATGATGTTTTGTGTATTTTCTAAGGTGGTATCTGGTAGTCTATACCCAAGGCCTATGATGAAATTATTATTTTTATTGGGTAATACTTTAACCCACAGGGTTTCAGTGGTATTATTTGGTTTGATTTTAGAAGTGATATCTAGGGGTTGAAGTAAATGTTTTATAAGCAACACTATTTCCCCCGCATTCTTGTTCCTCCTGTTTCTATAGAAAGTCTCATACCCCGGTACATGGGTATTCCAGGTGTTTTTTACGTTCCACCAACTTTCAGTGATGCCAATGATATCTGGTGCATATAGGTGTACTAATCCCTGAAGTTCATCAAATTTGTTATTTAAACTTCTTGCATTTACCCAAAAAAATTTAGATTTTTTTTATTTTCTAGTTTGCTAGATTGCTTTACAGTATCTGTATGAAGTGTATTATGATTAACATTCTTAGATATTTTTTCTTGATGGATATTCAGTGTGGAGTTAAATGATTTTTTTTTTGGTTTATTCTGTTGTTTTAAGGTTATCTGGAAACAATGTATTATATGCAGTACTGCAGACTATTTCTTTCCCTTGGGTATTCAATTTAAAGTTAGTTGGTTCATAGCTCTATTAAAGCTTTGTCCCGGTAGCAATGACCCTCTTTTGTTCAGCTGGAGCCCATCTTTAGAATACAAGCTATAACTGGCATTGTATTTGTCCCAGCTGTCAAGAAACATAATGCCCTCTGATTTGCACATGTTGGAAAGTCTGCTATTAATTCTTCTGATCGTTTTCTTTTTCTCTGTATGTGCCCTTAGTATTGGGAAGATGCACGGAATCGCCACATTAGACTTTTTTTTGGTGACCCTACCTATGTTTAATATGTCCTGACAAATATCTTTCATGTGCCCTTCCTACATCATTTGTGCCAATATGCACTATTACAGAGTCTTGTTTTTCTATATTAAATTTATCTATTGAGTCACTTAGGTCCTTGACTCTGGCTCCTGGTAGGCAGGCGACTGTGACGTTTTCCTTTTCATTTCTACAGACTACTAAGTCAGTATATTTAATGACTGAATCACCCACAATAAGTTTATATTGTAGTGATCCCTTCTGAATATTTACTAAACTATCTGTTTGGGGTTGCTTTACATTTTCATTGGTTTTGTCATCAAGTGGCAAGTATTTGTTGTAAAGTGCTATATCGCTGGGACCAAAAAGCACGTCTCCCCTTTTTAGTATTTGTGCCTTTTACCAGAGTCCATTCTGAATTTTCACCTGGTGCTCCCTCTTCTTTATTCTGCTGGTTTGCCCCCAATCAGAGATGTGTTTGGGGGGCATGGGCATTTTTTTTTTAACTTTATCATTTCCCTTTTGTATAAAGTTAAGCAACTGATTTCTGAGTGATATAACTTCTTCAGCTTGTAATTTGTAATTTAAACATTTTGCACAAGTAAATCCAGTAAGGCTGTAGCCCTTGTGTTCATGGCATTCATGTTCCAACAAGCAGTACATTTTTCAGTTTAAAAACACTTTAGGATAGGCCCATCCTGATTTAGTAGTTCTAGGATATTTCTAGAGAGAATGTCCTCTGCTGCCACAATTCGTTTATAATTGGGGAAAATACTAAGGACACAATTGTATATTTTATTTAGCACAAAATGCAGCCTGCAAGCTAACACTCCATTTGTATCCTATCAGGAGATTTATATACAGTAATCAGTATCACAAGGAAGATTTGGAAGTTGTTCTAACTCACCCCCTTTGAAGTTTTATGGACTGCTTTGCACTTTTGGGAGAGTTTTTCTAGGCCCTCTGATCCCTTGATCCCACGAGCATCGTTTTATCCCCAGATACACGGAAGTACATCCGTGGTCCCATGACCGGCTGCAGTTACTAAGCAGCACTAGTCCCCAACAGTAACTGTAGTGTGTTTTTCCCCAATCTGGTGCTAAAACTTCTAACAAAATGCTAAGATATTGGCAGCCAGTACCTCATGTAGTGCTCCGCCTCTTAAAAATCACTTGCACACGACGAGGTCCGCTCAGAGCGAGCGCCCAGAAGTACGTCCGTGGTCCCATGACCGGCTGCAGCTGCTAAGTGTTACAACTAATTAAAGTTTTGAGATCGATACCCATTTTATGAAACTATGCATTTCTTATCACCAACCTTTTCTTTGATTACCTACAGTCGTGGCCAAAAATACTGGCGCCCTTGCACTTTTTCAAATAACTCACAATTTCCTCTAAACATAAATTGAAATTAACAGTACAGTACTTGGTCTCCACAATTCTTTATTTCTCTGTTAATATTACAGAACCTTTGTTTTTGATTCAGAATTTAATATATCCTTTTAAAATCAGAAAATGAAAAGAAATGGCACTGAAAATTACTGACACCCTAGACTTAATATTTGGTAGCACAGCCTTTGGTCAAAATAACTGCAGTCAACTGCTTTCTATAGCCATGGATGAGCTTCCTGCACCTCTCTACTGGCAGTTAGGCCCACTCTTATTGTGAAAACTGCTCCAGTTCTCCCAGATTTGAAGGGTGCCGTCTCCCAACTGCTGTTTTCAGATCTCTCCACAGGTTTTCAATGGGATTTAGATCTGGACTCATTGCTGGCCACTTCAGAACAGTCCAGCGTCTTGAACCATTCCTGGGTGCTTTTTGAAGTGTGTTTGGGGCCATTGTCCTGCTGGAAGACCCATGACCTTCAATGGAGACCCAGCTTTCTGACACTGGGTTCAACATTGCGCTCCAAAATGGCCTGGTAATCTCCAGATTTCATGATGCCATGCACACGTTCAAGGTACCCAGTGCCAGAGGCAGCACAGCAACCCCAAAACATCACCGAACCTCCTCCATGTTTGACTGTAGCGAAGGTGTTCTTTTCTTTGAAGGCTTCATTTTGTTTTCTGTAAACAGAGATGATGTGCTTTACCAAAAAGCTCTAATTTGGTCTCATCTGTCCACAGGACATTCTCCCAGAAGGATTTTGGCTTGTTCAGGTGTGTTTTGGCAAACCCCAGTCAGGCTTTCTTATGTCTCTCTCTCTCAGCAGTGGGGGCCTCCTACCATATAACCCCCTTTCACTGAGTTGGTGACTGATGGTGCGAGTTGAAACTGTCGTACCTTGTGTCTGAAGGTCAGCTTGAATCTGTTTGCCAGTTGATCAAGGTGCTTTCTCCACCATTCGAACAATCCCGCGCTGCAATTTTCGATCAAGTTTTCTCTTGCTGCCATGTCCAGGGAGGTTGGCTACAGTGCCAAGGGCCTTAAACATCCTGATAACATTACGTTCGGTGGAAACAGGAACATCAAGGTCTCTGGAGATTGATTTGTAGCCTTGAGATTATCCATGCTTGGCTACAATCTTCTGTCTGACCTCCTCAGAAAATTCTCTGGCTGTCTTTCTTTTCTCCATGCTCACTGCGGTACACACAGTGACACAAAACAGGAGAATGAGTCCTTTTCTCTATTCAAACTGGTTGAATGAGTGATTTTTATATTGCAGGCACCTGCAACTCACCACAGGTGAGTTCAATTCCAAAGTGAAGGAGAATCACCTGCTTGAAATCTAATTATTTCTAACTACTTCTAAAAGGTGCCAATAATTTTGTCCGGGCCATTTAAGGATTTCTGTGTGGAATAAATTAAGACTTAGTAAATTTTTCTGCTTTTTGTGTTTTATTCCACTGCAAACCAAAGAAATACATATGTGGATACCAAAATATTTTTTAATTTCAACAATTTTCTGGAAGGAATGGTGCATTATTAGAAAAAACTGCAAGGGCGCCAATATTTTTGGCCACGACTGTAGGTCTGGGTTGTTCCTGAAAAAGTCCCTTAGACAACTGTACTTACTTGGTCAAACAAATTTACTAGTCTAACACCACACCGCCATGGATCACCACTTCGGAAATTTAAGGGGAAAGCTTACAATAACTTTGCTGGGGTTCAAACCGAAATCTCCATGCTCACAGCCACGGCATCTAATCACTATGACATTCTGGCTATTCTGCAAGCTGGTGGTTGGTTGGACACATCTCTATCACAAACTGAGTCTGAATCAGTTTAGCTTAGCAGGTAACTGGATCGATCCAGCTGATAAAAAAAAAAAAAAATGGATCCTTGAGTAGTAGTTTGTTATGGGGCCACTCTATATAGCTGCATCAGGGCTCATTACTATGTCAAAGTATTGTTTTAAGTTTTACTTAAGATGTTTGTGACATATAACCTGGCAATACAGATGATCACTACAGTAACTCTACTGGGGAAAAGTCATGGTCACTTCAGTTTATATATCATATAGTTTCTGTAACTACTGCCACCTGCGCCTTTAGAACTCTACATATGGACGTGAAAACTGATCATTTTTCTTTGGATTTTATCTACCTTGAATTGCGTTTCTATAACAGACTTCGTTATCCTCCGGTTGTGACATGACACTCGCTGCTGCTGTGGAAACCATTTTGTGTCACAAGTCAAGAAGTGTTATATTGGGTGCAGATGGTCACAAACCCACTCCTGGGAGTCAGACCCACTGAGCTCACAGGGCCCACCCTTAAGTGCAATCCGTGACATGGGGGGAGACACAAGGGATAGCCTCCTTGTCCTTTTTGAATGCTTGCCGAGGTCACGACTGCACCTCTGCCACGAGGATCCAGGGTGTCCCTCTAGCTCTGGATAAGGGCACAATACCAGTCTAGAGTCTTCTGGTCAACTATGAACCTTTCCTTTGCTATTACATAAAGGAGGAAGACCCAGGTGTGTCACTCTCTTCTGGGTAGCAGCGTAACATCTGATTTGGCCTTCTCCCTACAGGACATGCAACAGCCTGGTTCAAAATCTTTGTAGACTCTGGTATTCTCCCTGTCCTTCCAGATGTCCCTTATATACCTTTTTCTAAATGTGGTTGCTTATAGTGGCCCTTTTGGCAAAAACAGTTTCCACACATTATTAATAAACCTTCTACAGTCACACATATAAGAAATCCTCACGCAGGCAGAATTCTTTGGGAAAACAAATGTTTTACTAAAATACTTAAAATAATTACAGTTACAGCTAGAAAAAAATACTCAACGTGGTAATCTTTTTTTCCAAGGGGTCCTTTAGCATCTGTAACTACAGCAGTTAGCTGGCTAGGCTCAACTGCCTCAAATGTATGCCTTTAAGAGAATTATAATGAGCTAGGGCATCAGCCAATCAAAACACAGGAGGGGAGTGTGCTGAGTGAGAGCAGCCTGAAGGGCTTCAGAATTTTTTCTAAGAAAATGGGCACATGCCCCAAAAAGTGAACCAACAGGATTAAAAAAACATGCAAACGTCCAAAAACTGAAAACAGATAACCACCGGAGCACGGAAACTCGTTAATAAAAATCCAAATTTGAGAACAGAACCCTTCTCCTAACAGGTGAACTGGGAAGGAAGGGTGGGAGCTTACTGATGCTATAGGACCCCTTGGAAGAAACAAGATTACTACGGTGAGTAATTTTTTCTTCTTACCCAAGGAGTCCTTTAGCATCAGTAACTATAGCACACTACCGAGCAGTACCAAGTGGGAGGTGGGCAAAGAACCTACTTAGGAAAGAGGTTCTGCACAACCACCCTGCCAAATTTGGCATCAGATCTGTACTGCACATCTAAACTGTAGTGCTTCACGAAGGTGTGCACAGATTTCCAGGTAGCTGCTTTGCACATATCCAGAAGGGGTATGTAACCTTGCTGCCACCTGGTGGAGTGGGCCCTGAGCCCCACAGGAGGTTGATGACCAGCCTTTTCAGAGTAGAATCTAATACAAGAGACCAACCAGCGGAAAACAGTTCTCTTGGTTGCTGGTCTTCCTCTGCCTACATCCCCGTAGGTGAGGAACAACTGAGTGGAAGAGCCTCTGGACTGCCTAGTATGCTCTAGGTAGTAAAAGACAGCTCTACTGACATCCAAGCTGTGGAGATTTTGCTCACCAGGAGTGGATTTCTCAGTAAAGAAGACAGGTACAGTAACGGATTAGTTTAAGTGGAACTCAAACCACTTTAGGCAGGAACTTTCTATTTGTCCTGAGCTCAATTTTATCATTGTGAGGAATGTAATTAGGCACAGGACCTGTAACTCTGAAATCCTCCTGGCAGATGTAATGGCCACCAGGAAGACTGACTTCTAGGTCACAAACTTGATATGTGCAGTGGCATAGGCTCAAAGGGTAGTGGTTGCATGAGCCTGGCTATGCAGAGGTTCAGGCTCCAAGGAGGAACCGGCTCCCTGACTTGAGACTGGAGGTGCAAGAGGCCTTTGAAAAACTGCTTGAATACGGTATGGGAAAAAAACTGACTCCTTTCCCCACTGAAAGATGGGCCGAAACTGCAGCCAGGTGTAGCTTGAGGGAAGAGGGTTTCAAGCCTGACGCCTGCAGATGTACCAGGTAATCCCGCACTCAGGGTCTGAAGCTGTAAGAGGATTGACCTTTTTGCTCTTGCACCAGAGGGAGAACCTGTTCCCTTTGCCTGCATAAGTCTTTTTTGTGTTAAGTTTTTTTTAGCCATTCTCAGGATCTTAAGGACCACTCTGAAGAAAGAGGGGTTACTAGTGGGGTATTGCAGGGTTCAGTACTAGGTCCAGTCCTTTTTAATGTCTTTATAAGTGACATTGCAGAGGGACTGGAAGGAAAAGTATGCCTCTTTGCAGATGACACAAAGATCTTCAACAGGGTTGATACACAAGGAGGTGTGGAAAGGATGAGAAAGGACATGGCAAGGTTGGAGGAATGGTCAGAAGTATGGCAGCTGGGATTCAATGCAAAGAAGTGCAAAATAATACACCTGGGAAACAAAAACCCAGAGGAAGATTACACAATTGGGGGGGAGGTAGTAACAACAACAAAAATGGAAAGGGAACTGGGGACAATCATATCAGATGACCTTAAGGTTAGCAAGCAATGTAAGAAGGCAGTAGGGAGGGCTGGGGGTATACTGGGATGTATAAGGAGGGGAATCACCAGCAGAAAACAGGAAGCTGTTATCCCTCTGTACAGACAGTTGGTGAGATCCCATCTGGAGTACTGCATCCAGTTCTGGAGACCCCATCTCTGCAAGGGCACAGACAGGATAGAGGCAGTCCAGAGGAGGGCAACTAAAATGGTGCAGGGTCTGCAAAAGAAGCCATACGAGGAGAGAGACTAAAGGAGCTTAATATGTATACCCTTGAGGAAAGAAAGGAGGGGGACATAATCAACAAAGTCCAAGAGGGTAGCATCTTTCAGAAAAAGATTTACAAGAACAAGGGGACACAATTTAAAGATGGGGGGGGGGTCGGTTCAGGGGCAATGTGAGGAAGTATTTTTTCACAGAGAAGGTGGTGGACGCATGGAACAGCCTTCCTGAGGAGGTTGTGGGGTCTAAACTTGTGGGAGAATTCAAGAATACATGGGACAGACATAGGGCAATTCTAGTGGGGGGGGGGTAAGAAGAAATAGACTGTTGGTTAACTAGGATCTGCAGCTTATCCTATAGGTAGGGAAATGGGCAGACTAGGTGGGCCAAGCGGTCCTTATCTACCGTCAAAGTCTATGTTTCTTAAGGACCTGTTCAGAGTACTGAGAGGATGTAAGGAAAAATTACTCACCTTAGTAATGTTTCTTCTAATGGAGTCTTGCTATATTCCGACATATGCAGTGAGTCCCAACCTTCGAACTGCTCTGGAGGTGAAAGAGTTAACTTTCCATGCCAGGCATGGAACGCTGAGCTCGAGCTCGGTTGACACTCTGTCTGTTGTTCTTCAAACTCAAACCGTCAGATCTTTACGAGCTAAACTCACTAAGGTCCTGTGTGGAAGCTGTAAACCTACACTAGCCAACTGGCTACTAAATATAAGAACACATATTTTGGTCCTAAAAAAAAAAAAGTCAGGAGACCCAAAAAATGAAAAACAACACCAAGTCACCCCAAGAAAGGAGGGGTGAAAAACAACAAGGTGGGCACCTACTAAGTGCCAACACTGCACTGCCCACCCACATCCCAAAAACAGAGGTTCTGAGAGGGGCAGGCAGGGGAGGTCAGAATATAGCAAGACTCCATTAGAAGAAACAACATTACTAAGGTGAGTAATTTTTTCTTCAAACAACATGAAGTCTTGCTATATTCTGACATATGCAGACTACAAAGCAGTACCTCCATGGAGGAGGGACAGAACCTACTTAGGAAATAGGCTCTGAATCACAGCTGTGCCAAACCGAGCATCACTCCTAGCCTGGATGTCCAGGGAGGAATGCTTGCTAGAAGTGTGAACTGTTTTCCAGGTAGCTGCTTGACATATCTCTAGAATAGGGATGTCCCTGGCAGCAGCCAGAGAAGCAGCTGTACCTCTGGTAGAGTGAGCCCTCAGGCCTGAGGTAGGAACCTTACCCAGTTTTTCATAGCAAAATTGGATACAAGAGATAATCCACCTGGCAATGGATCTTATAGTGGCAGGTTTCCCTTTGCCAACCTCACCATAAGTGAGGAACAGTTGAAGGGAGTCAAACCTGCAACCCTTGGTACGCTCTATGTAGTAACTAAGGGCTCTCTTCACATCTAAGCTGTGCAGCCTCCTCTCGCCAGAGGAGGAATGGTCAGTGAAGTACACTGGAAGAGATATAGATTAAGGTGGAAATCTGAAACCACCTTAGGCAAGAACTTCCTGTTAGTCCTGAGAACCACCTTATCTCTGTGAAAGGAGATAAAATCAGGCGCCACTGACAAAGCTTGTAATTCACTTATGCGTCTGGCAGAAGTGATGGCTACCAGAAACACAGTTTTCCAAGTCAAGTACTTAAGCTCTGCTGAAGACAAAGGCTCAAAGGGGGGGGGGTTTGCATAAGCTGAGCAATGCAAACATTAAGATCCCAGGCGGGGCAGGGTCCCTGAATGGAGGGTTGGTGTGAAGCAATCCCTTGAAAAACTTGGAGAATACAGGGTGAGCAGAAAGAAGAAGGCTTACCTGCTGAAATAAAAGCAGACAGCTGCCAGATGCACTTTCAGGGTAGCTGGCCTCAGCTAAAGGTATTTAAGTGGACCATATAATCAGGACTGTGGGCAAATCAGCAGATTCTGGGAATATGCTTTCAGAGCACCATATGGAAAACCTTTTCCATTTGGAATTATAAGTAGCCTTGGTGGAAGGTTTTCTAGAAGCCTTCAGGATATCCATTACACCTTGGGAGAGGTGTAACTCAGCAAACTAACTCTTCAAGAGCCAGGCCTTGAGATTGAGAGATTTGAGGTTCGGTACCAAACCCTCCCCTGAGCACAGGTTAACAGGTTGTAATTCCTGGGAAGACACAGGGGAAGATGGACTGCTAAGGACAGTAGGAGTGGATACCAGGGCTGTCTGGCCCAGTCTGGAGCAATCAGGATCATCTTGCAGGGTTGAGATCTGATTTTGACTAGCACTATGAACAGGACAGAGAAGGGGGGAAAAGCATAGAGAAACTTCCCTTCCCAATTGAGAACTAAGGCATCCAGAGGGACTGAGCCCAACGCTGGGGGCCTGCAGCAAAAAAGGGGAAGTTGGTGATTGTCTGGGGCTGCAAAAGATCTATCTGTGGGTGCCCCATCTGGAAAATATCACCTCCAAGACCAGGGATCCAGTGACCATTCGTGATGGCCTGGGAAATCCTGCTGAGAGCATCTGCCAGGACATTGTCCTTGCCTGGAGGTGAACTGCCATAGGGAGGTGTTCAGGGAGTAAGCCAGAGACCACAACTTCATTGCTTGATGTGCACAAGGCCGTGACCGAGTGTGCCCTTGCTTGTTGATGTACCACATTGTGGTGGTGTTGTCTGTTCTGACCTGTACAGCTTTGTTCTGAACAGATTTGGAAAAAACTTGTAGTGCTAGAAAAACTGCTCTGAATTCCAACAGATTGATGTGGAGCAGAGATTCCTGAGGGGACCACAACGCCTGGGTGGTGAGGTTGCCCATGTGAGCTCCCCACCTCAAGAGGGATGCATCTGTAGTAAGGATTAAGGAGTGAGACTGAGTGACAAAATGAACCCCTTGTCTCAGATTGCTCTGATCCTGCCACCACTGTAGGGCCTGGATCAGGGTTCGAGTCACTGGGATCAATTTGGTTAGAGGGTCCTTCCTTTGAGACCAAAAGGCTCTCAAATGGAACTGAATGTCCCTCATCTGAAATCTTGCTCCCTGCACTACTGCTGTAGAAGCAGCCATGTGCCCCAGGAGCTGTAGAAAATGCCTTGCTGGGCGAGACACCTGCAGGGTGAATGAGGAGGCCAGAGAGACCAGGGTTCTTGCCCTGTCCAAGGGAAGGAAGGCTCTGGCTTTCTCTGTTTGAAGGTGAGAAGCTGGACAGGCTCTAGGACTGATTTTGAAAGATTCAGAAGGAAACCAAGAGAGATGAGCAGTTGCTGAGTTATCTGTAGGTGTAACTTGACTTGGTCTGGGGACTGGCCTACTATGAGCCAGTCATCCAGGTAAGGGAAGATGGCAATTCTTTGCCTTCTTAGAGAAGCAACTGCTACTGCCAGGCATTTTGTGAATACCCTTGGAGAAGAGGTGAGGCCAAAGGGCATTGCTCTGAACTGGTAATGGCCGAGGCAGCCTCGAACCTGAGGTACTTTCGATGGGGCTTCTGATGAGAATATGGAAGTAGGCATCCTTGAGGTCCAGGGACGCTAGCCAGTCCCTGGCCTTAAGAGAGGTGAATATCCCAGAGTCACCATTTTGAATTTTGGTTTTAAAATGTGCTTGTTTAAGTATCCGAGATCCAGGATGGGCCGCCATTCTCCTGTCTTTTTGGGGTAAGGAAGTACTTGAGTACAAACATTTGCCCTGGTGTAGGGGTGGAACCTTTCCACAGCTCTGAGAGCCAGGAGGGAAGAGACCTCTGCCTCTGGGGCAAGTGCCTCTGGTGGATTTGCAGGTGGAAAGGATCTGGCTCTCATCTTTGGAAACTTTTGAAGCTGAGAACCAGTCCCTGACACTACTGCCAGGACCCTTGTCTGATGTCAGAGACTCCCAGTCCTGGACAAAGTAAGCCAGCCTGCCCCTACAGGTAGCTGAGAATCGCCCTGGCAACCCCATCAGGGTGCCTGCTTGGCAGGGGCTTTGGGCTGAGGGGTGGAAGCAGGCCTGCTTGTACCCGTTTGCCTCTCTAAAGAACCCCTCTGGGCATAAGCAGAAGAGGAGGCCTGGGCTTGGTAAAAGGCCTATGAAAGGCCTGCCCCTGCCCTGAAAGCTGCCTGTGAGGAGTGGCCTGCCTTTCTTTGGCCTGTGCACTCCCTATAGGTGGTCCTATATTCATCCATTTCTTCATGTAATTGTCTGTTTGCTCCCAAACAGAGAATTACCCAACAGGAAAATCCATGGCCTTAGTCTGGGTATCCTGTGACAGGCTAGTACATCTGAGCCAAGCCATTCTTGATGCCACAGATGTAGCCATGACTCTAGAAGACACATCACTGGAGTCTCCTGCAGCATGGAATTGCACCTTGGATGCCTCAATACCATCAGCAGCCACCTGCTCCAGCTCCTTGGCAAGCTGGCCAGGGACCTGTTTTGCTAGGGCCATAACAGTGTCCCATCTGGATTTTTGATACCTAGCAATATAGGCCATATAATTGGCCTGTCTGAGTCCCAAGGATGCTGCCATGAACTGTTTCTTTGCCATGGCATCAATCCTCCTGGAGTCCTTGTCCGGGGGGTGTGAAGCCAAGGGAATGTATGCCTTATCACAGGCTGCAGCCTGCACTACCCCAACATGGCTGCATTGTTGTGTAAGGAACTCCATGTCTGAGCCTGACAATGTATACCTCTTGTCCATTATTTTATCCACAGGAGGTACAGTGTTAGGAGTCTTTAAAATTTTAAATGTCTGTTTCCCAAAAGATTTGTGCAAGGAATAGACAGCCTCCTAGACTCTGGGATATCCATCATTTCTACATAGTCAGGCTCCTCCTGGTCATCCACAGCTTCTTCCATAGGAAGCTGGAGGGTTTCAACCACTTTTTACAGAACATGAAATGGAGGGGGACTCAAAGCCTAGGAGGAGACCACTGAAGGTCTGTCTGGGGAGATGTCCGGGTCAATGGGCACATCCAGACTTTCAAATCCACATTCACTTTCCTCATACTCCTCTTCCTCCTCCTCCGGTTCATAAAACTCCTCTAAATCATAATCTTGAACCGGTGGAACCGGCCAAACCAAGCACCTGCCTGATGGTGCCGGTTCGGTCGGAACCGGGGAAAGCGACTGAACAATTTTGATCGCTTTGGCTATCTCTTCAGCGGTTGGAGAGGAAAGTTTTGGCTCCACACCAGCTGATTTCTCTTTTCTAGTTCTTTTAGCCGGAACCGACTCCTCAGAATCGGCTCTCCTTTTGCCCGAAAAAGTCTCACCCTGGTCAGAGGGCACTCCTTCTGGTTTGGTTGGAACCGAACCAGGCTGGCCATCCGGTTCAGCGGACTTTTGGGCCTCCCTTTGCCTGAGCCTACCAGCTCTCTTTTCTAGGGTAGCTGCAGGGAAATGTTTGCAAATCTGGCAGTCGGCATTGAGGTGGTCAAACCCCAGACAATAAACACAGGTGGTGTGGGGGTCAGCCTTGGCAAAGACTTCCCCATACACACTGCAGTGTTGAAACCCAGTGGGTCCAGTTTTTCTTTTGGGTTACTCAGACATAGTGCCAGTCCTAACCAAATTTACCCTTTTATGGCAATCCGCCAGGCAAGACCCTCTTATCGGTTCCCAACCGTGTCACGGGTCATCGAAAAAACCGTAATAAAATCCGTTTTTTTTAGAACCGATAAGAACCAGTAACCACACTCTAAATCACAAATTAAGATTTTTTTTTTTTTTAACGGCTTGATCGGTTCAAACCGAACCGATAAACCGTTTACAAGTTCCACAAAGAATAGAATTAATGTAAAACCTATCTAGTACTCACAAATACCACAGACAGAGACTGAACCGACAGGTTGCGGTTTAAATTCGGTCGAAAACCGAGAAAAACGGTACTTTAACCGACAAAATGAACCGAACAGAAGGAGAAATCTCCGGAGCGACTGTTCAGTGAGGCGTAGTAAAGAATCTGACGGTTTGAGTTTGAAGAACAACAGACAGAGTCTCAACCGAGCTTGAGCTCAGCGTTCCATGCCTGGCATGGAAAGTTAACTCTTTCACCTCCGGAGCAGTTCGAAGGTTGGGACTCACTGCATATGTCAGAATATAGCAAGACTTCATGTTGTTTGAAACTAACTCCTCAAGAACCAGGCCTTGAGGTGAAGAGAGTGTACATCTGGAAAATGCACTCCTGTCCGAGGAAGGGTCAGCAGAGAGTGAGCTGGAGGGGGGCGAATGGGCCTGCTGCAGGATAGTGAGAGAAGGAGAGGGTACCAGGCTTGCCTGGGCCAATCCAGAGCCACCAGAATCATTGATGCAGGCTGTTGTCAGAGTTTCAGCAATACCCCCGAGTATCAGGGGAAAAGGAGGGAATGTATATAGGAACCTTCCTGACCAGTTTAGGATCAAGGCATCCAGGGGAAGTGTTCGCAGGACTGGGGGCCTGCAACAGTACTGAGGAAGCTGGAAGTTGAGGGGAGAGGCAAACAGATCCACGTCTGGTGTGCCCCACTGCCTGAACACTGTAGCAAGTACTTGCTTGTTCAGAGTCCATTCGCTCTGGCCTTGTCTGATGCGACTCAAGAGCATCTGCCAGAGTACTATGTTTGCCTAGGAGGTGAATAGCTGAAAGGCTGACTCACAGGGAAAAGCCGAGAGACTAGATTTTCAGAGCCTCTGAACAGAGTATCCCTGATCTGGTACTACCCTGCTTGTTCATGTAAAACACTGAAGTGGTGCTGTCTGTTCGAATTTGTAGTCTCCTTTTATGACAGGAGCAAATGCTTTGAAAGCTAGAAAGATTGTTGAGTTCCAAAAGGTTTATGTGTAACTGTGACTCCTAGAGAGTCCAGGTGCCACTTACTGAGGCACTGTCCAGATGTGCTCCCCACCCCAGGAGGAAGGCATCTGTGGTGATCACCTTTGTGGGCAGCACAGCCTGAAATGGTATCCCTGCTGACAGATTTGCAGGGTTCTTCCACCAAAGCAGAATCTGAAGAAACTGCTCTGTCACAGGTATTAGCTTTGAAAAATTGTTGCTTCTTTGAGACCAGCGAGCTCTGAGGTAGGCTTGCAGGTGTTGCATCCTGTACCCGACTCCTGGGACCACTGCAGTCACTGAAGCCATGTGTTCCAACAGCCTAAGGAAATGTCTGGCTGGTCTTGGCTGTCCCCGACAAAAGAATCTGCCACTGAGAGGAAACTCTGAAATCTCTCCTGTGGGAGGAAGGCACATCTTTTCTGTGTGTTCAGCTGAGCTCCTATGAAGGTGGGTAGCTGGGTGGGTTCCAGGTGAGACTTCTTAAGATTTACCAGGAATCCCAGAGATCCTAAAGTGTGCTTTGTAAGGGAAAGGGACTCCTTGACCTGACAAGGAGACTTTGCCACTACAAGCCAATTGTCTAAATAGGGGTAGACAGCAACACCCAGCTTCCTGAGGTGTGCTGCTACCACGGTCAGGCACTTGGTAATGACTCTTGGAGCCGAGGACAGGCCTAAGGGCACTGCAGTGAACTGATAGTGGCCCCAAGAGGGTATGAATCTGAGAAACTTCTTGTGAGACCTCCTTATGGGCATGTGGAAGTAAGCGTCCTTTAGGTCAAGGGAGGCTAGCCAGTCTCCCTGCTGTAAGGACTGTATGACTAGTGACACAGTGACCATCTTGAATTTGGGTTTTAGCAGATATTTGATTAAATATCTGAGATCCAAGATAGGTCGCCACTCCCAATTTTTTTTGTGTCAGAAAGTACCTGGAGTAGAGGCTCTTGCACTTCTTGTGGGCCGGGACCCTCTCCACTGCTCATAGAGCTAGAAGGTTTTTTACCTCCAATTCCAACAGCAGCACCTGTGTCTGGGTTAGAGGTTTTGACCCCTGGGCACGCTTGAGGTCTGGTATCTGCTTGAACTATAGTGGCAGACCCCTTTCCACCATCTCCAGAACCCACTTGTCCGAGGTAATGAGGGACCAGTTTTGAAGATAGTGTGAGAATCTGCCTCCTACTGGCACAGGGGAGGCGACCTGCACATTCACATCAGGGCTTAGACGGTGAGGCTGCTGGCTGGGTAGAGGTGGCCCCTTCTGCCCCTCCCTCTGAAAGCACCCCTGTACTGAGAGAAATCAGACTTGGGATAGGGGACGCAAGGCCTGGGAAAATAACCTCTGCCCCTATTTCCCCCCGGGTAGGATTTCTGTGGGGCAGGAGGCTTAGGTTTAGAGGCGTGACTCTGCCAAGAGGCCTTGTACTCGTCAACCTTTTTCATGTGGTCAGTTGTTCTGGAATCAGACATCATGTTTTGATCACAGGGAGAGTCCATGGCCTTAGACTGGGTGTCTGGAGTCAGACTGGTAGTTCTAAGCTAGGCAAAGCGCCTCAGAGAGATGGCATGGGCCACTGCCCTGGAGGCGGCATCATTGTTCTCATCTGCCATGTGGAATTGGTACAGTACTTCGTAGCTTCCAGGGCAGTTTTTGCTGTATCCATCAGCTCCTGTACCACTGTATCTGACCCACTGTGGGTAATGGCCATGACAGAATTCCATAGCGTTTTCTAATATTTGTCAGTGAAAGTCATATATGACGAAAGTCTGACCAGCAGGGAAGCCGTGGTATACATTTTCTTTGCTAAGAAGTCTATTTTTCTGGAGTCTTTGTCCAGGGTTAAGAGGAACAAGGAAACCCCAGCTTTCTCACAAGCTGCCTGCTGTACTATACTGTACTATACTCTCATGGCTAGGTGTACAGACAGGAACTCGGTATCTGTTTTAGACAATTTGTATTTTTTCTTAGTCTGCTCCCTCCGTTCCTCAAGGGGCCTCCTTGTGATTCCCAGGACAAGCTTAAAAACTGCCAGCAACAGAGCTTTCAGTGTCGCCAGCCCCGTCCTGTGGAATTCTCTTTCTCCATCTATAAGGGAGGCCCCCTCGGTGGAGGTATTTAAGGCGTGCCTCAAGGCCTTCTTATTTGTACAGGCTTTCCTGACAGTTTTGTAAAATTCATCCTGTTCTGACTTGTTATATTATTCGTCCCAAATTTTTCGAATTTTATTTATTTTTATTTATAGAACTGTACTTAATTATTATTATAGTTTTTAGGAGTGTTTATTTTGTGGTTGATCTTATGTATGGCACCCAGAGCCTCCAGGATTGGGCGTCTTAAATAAAATTTGCCTTGCCTTGCTTGTCAACTCCTGCCACAGAAGTGGGGGGCTGAAGCAGTTTCATGGTATTTTTTCTGAAAGCACTGTAGATGGGCACGACTAGTCTCTTAGGGGGTGGGAGACCGCATCTTCCTGTAGTCTTTATCCTCATCTTCATCCTGCATGGACTCCTGAGTAGGGTGATCCAGGGTGTCTAGGATATTTTGGATAAATGTAAGCATAGAGGAGAGATCCTTCTGGTCAGCAGAGGAAGCTCCAAAAGGAGGGTTGGGGACACATCAGGTTCAAGGCGCTCAAAATCCATGTCAGGGGCATCATAAAAATGTCTGTCAGGAGCCAACCCATCAGCGCAGCAGTTGGATTTCCGCTTGAGACGCCGGTGACCCGGGTTGCTGGAGAGCCGGCCGGGAGGAGAAAGCAGCGTCTGGCGACTGCTCGCCTTCTCCGGGAGAGAAAGAGATGCGGCTCGATAAAAGCGCCTCCTGGCAGAGGCCGGGAGAGCAACAGCTCAGCAAGCACCGCTGAATGCAGGGGTTGATATGTGCCTTGATCTCTGTGGCAAACCACGCCCCCACCAGGGGAGCAAACTGGAAAAACGGCTTCTCAGACGTCCGGATCATGGCTGCCGGCTCCTGCCACTGCGAGTGCCCTGAGGCCCCGAAGCCACCTCAGCAGCTCCCAGGGACCGAACAGATAATGCACTGGTTGTCCTCCCTGGCGCCTTTCCCCTCGGAGGACAGGGACCCACCCGGTGAAAGGATACACCAGGCTACCCTTGGGACAGCTGCAATATGAGGTAGGTAGAGGGGATTGGGGCAAGGTTATCGGTGGGGTCCATGGCTGGCCTGAAGGAGAGGTAGGCTGAGAAGCCTAAGGAAGGAGCAAAAACAAAAAAAAATATAAAGTTAATCATCTGCATCACCCTCACAGTCTCCAGACGAGAAAACTGTGGAAGAGTGTTTGCCAGCCCCAGTAAATATATGGTGTGAAAGATGCGCCGTGCTTTTGCCATGTCTTGCACAGATGGGGGAGTTCCCGCGCAGACTGTGGCTGTAGGTGTTTGGTTTTTTCTTTATGCTTTAAGCTGCCTGTTGTCTCATTATTGGCTTTCCCAGGAGGAACAGGACTATATTTGTCTTCACAGACCATTTTTTAGCCACTTCATCAGCAGTTTGATCATGCTTCCTTTTTTGTACAGATACTTCATCAGTGCCTTTATTATTTTTAAATTTATGAGGAACTTCAGCTCCTTTGGAAGCTTTATTTTTTGTACAGACACTTCATCAGCACCCCTGCTTGAATTTTTATTGTTATTAGTTTTAGATGGCCCCTCATTAGTAGCCTTTGATTTTTCCTCATCCATAATTATTTTTTAGGTCTCTTTGCTTGGTTTCTGACCAAATTTGTGCAAAGAGAACCAGTAGATCTGGACTAAAAACAACTGAGGCACAGGTTGCTGAAAATGCTGTTAAGTCAGTCCTGTGACAGCGGATAGATTTTTTTTGTTCAAGTCTTGTAGGTCCAGATTTCTGTTTAATTCTGGGAATCTCTGACAAACCAGTCCACAGAGAACCCAGCAATAACTGTCAAAGTTTGAAAAACAAACAATAACCTCGTGGTAGGGACCCGCAAGTTCTGAGGTAAAAAAAAAAAAAAAAAAGGAAGAATGCAAAAATTTGACGGTTCTTTCATGAATTGTGTCAAAGAGTGAAGAACCCAAAATGAGATTCTGTGATAAAAAAAATACAGAGAATATAAAATAAGCAGATGCGGTACAAATATCTATAAATAAACGCAGTTGCGGTAAAAACAAATGATGTGCAAAAACGAACCACCACTAAAAAAAAATAGTAAAATTACACGCAGCACATTAAAGATTTAAGTTTGTGAGGAAAACTTTACCAAGATAAGCGAACAAGAGGCTGTCAGCAAGAAAAGTTGAGAGAAACCTCTGGGGCAATGTTAGTCAGTGGAAAAAAAATTCAGAAGCCCTACAGGCTGTTCTCACTTAGCATACTCCCCCCTCCTGTGTTTTGATTGCCTAATACCCTAGCTCATTATAATTCTCTTAAACGCATACCTCCAGGGCAGTTGCATCCAGCCAGCTAACTGCTACAGTTACTGATGCTAAAGGACTCCTGGGGTAAGAAAAAAAGAATACTAATTTGGTTTACAGTATACAGGCAATAAAATTAGAAAAATGTACAATAAAAACGCAGTAACACTGTTAGCTAGTCTACCTGAGGTATGAAGATTTGCTGATATACCCACCCACCTGGATCTCTCTGACCAGCGGCAGCTCTCTGGGGCAGAGATGTCAGTTTCTGCCCCACAGCCCCTGCTTTTTCAACCCTTGTTTTCAGCGGGCTCTTCATCAGGGAGCTTGACTGGAGCACCTCTAGTCGTTGCGGGTGCTGCTGTTGCCAGTTCTCACCTTGCGGCCCCTTCACCCATGCCTCCGATGCCGGTCTTGGTTTCTGGGACCTCTCTCAGGCCTACCCCCTAAGTTGCAGGGGCAGGCATTGCTGGGTACTGGCGTTTCCTCGTGCCTGGTTCCCCCTAGCCTTCGCCGACGGGGCCCTCCTCCCCGGCACTGGCTTCTTCTCACCAGATGCCCATGCATTCTGTGCCGATGCCCGCTATACTCCCGCAACCCGCGGGTCACCAGTCCTACCCCTGACACTGGCAGGGCTCTCAGCCCCTCTCCCTCTGCCTACGCTAAGGGGATCTGTACCTGGTCTCCCGCTACTGCAGTCCCTGGGACCAATGCCTGTGCCTCTTCCCACGCCTGCCGGACCACAGCCTGGGTACCCACCACTGACTCCTGGGTGTCCGGTGCCTGCCTACCCGTATCCGGCTCCCACAGGGCCAGTGCCTGCCTACCCATATCCTGCGCCGGTCAGGCCCCAGCCACTACATATAACTGTCCTGTGCCTGCAGGCTCAGTGCCAGCGCCCGTGGATTTCCGCAGCCTAATCTCAGTGCTCTGGGCGTTCATGCAGTCAGAGGCTCCTCAGCCTTGCCTGCCTCAGTCCTCTCACCCACAGGGGCCTCAAAGGGGCAATGCGTCTCCAGCCCCAGCTTGTCTGCCTCCCAGTGTGCCTTCTTCACACATGGATGCTGGTACCCCTGTTTGCCTGACTGACCCTCCCCCGTGCGATAGTGGACCAGAAGACTCTGCCTCAGAAGTCAAGGCCAGCTCTAAGTCCTCCTCTCTAGAATGGGCTTATTTGGGGGATGAGGGCGAGTCCACTAATGTCCCCAAGTCTCCACCAGATGACCCTACCTTCTTGGATATAATGCGGCATATCCAGACTACGATGGGGTGGGAGACTGAGGAGCAGGACCTGAGCGTCGTCTGGCTGTTTTATCTGCCAACACGCCCCCCCCGGTGGTCCCCCTCTGATGGTGGAGTCCTACGATAACATTACCAAGGCTGCATGACTTCACCCTCACACAATCCTTTTGGTACCCAAGAAGGCACATAGACTATACCACCCCCTGGCTGGCAAGTCTTTTTCAGGGAGCATCCGAAGCCCAGCTCGGTCATCATTGCAGCCCATGACCGCACCAAGCACCTGAAGAACCCCAGTGTTCTCCTTCCAGACAGGGACTCGAGGAAGCTGGGCCAGGTGGGAAAGTGTGTTTTTGCCTCGGCCACCCTTGGTATCAGTGCCCTTAACTACCTGGCCTGCTTGATTCAATACCAGAATCTGTTCGAGCTCAGACTAGGGAGGCGGTAACGGCTATGCCTGACAACCCCTCCGAACAGCAGACCTTGCAGGCCCTGCAGACAGGGTCTGACGTCTGTACCCATGTCCTCTGGGCGTGCCCCACATCCTTTTGGTGGGAGGCCCTCTGCACTTGGACCCTCGTGCGCAGCCTGGGTGCTGATGTCCTGGTGAACCATGTCGCCGGAACAGTCAGTCAGCTAGCAGATGCTGTCAGCTGGGTGGCAAGATGGTGCATGAGTGGTCCTTCATCAGGAGGTGGTCAACCATCTGTTCTCCCTGTTGGGCACACCTCTGATGGACTCATTAGCCTCCTGGGAGAACACCAAACTGAGGTTCTTCTGTGCCCGTGCCCACAGTCTGGGACACTGGTGGAGGATGCCTTTGTGAGGCTGTGAACCCCAGGCCCCAGTATGCCTTTCTTCCTTCCCCCCGATCCACAGCGTGGTGGTCAAGGCCCGAAGAACAAGGCACAGATGATCCTGATAGTACAGGACTGGCCATGCCAGTTCAGGTACTTGGATCTTCTCAGCCTCAGCAGCAGGCCTCTGTGGTGTTTGTCTCTTTGTCTGGATATGCTACCCAGACAACAGGGTAAGGTCCTGCACCTTCTCCTTGAGTCTGTGCACCTGACAACCTGGTTCCTGAGTGGCTAGAGTTCTAAGCTTTGGGTCTTTTGCAGAATGTGCTCTACGTTGTGGTGATCTCCTGAAAAGAGTAGACTCGTCAGTGCTGTGCCTTCAAATGGAAAAGATTTTCCATTTGGTGTCAGAGTAAGGAGCTTGATCCCCTTGTTTGCCCTATAGCTAGTATCCTTGAGTACCTCTGGTCCCTCTCCCAGCTGGGGCTGCGAGTGATGACTCTAAAGGTGCACCTGGCTTCCATCTCTGCATAGATGTCATGTCTGTGCAGCAAAGCAGCAGCAGTTAGTTTTTAATTCGGGGTATTTCATCAGGCAAGTCTTCCATGTTAGTGTTCATATTGCAGTGCTATTATTTTAACCAGAAAGTGACATATCCTTGTTTTCACCAACCTCCAACCCTACCTTGATAAACTTCCCCTGTCAAACACTACTGTCCCAGAGACCACTGCAAACTCCCCAAAACCACTGCAAACTCCCCAAAACCACCCAGTGCCTCTTCCTACTTTAAAAGCACTACCTCTAAGGAGATTTATAAACTTCTTATGATACTCTCCAGATCTGGTAGTACAAGCAGTGATGGCCTGTGCCCTGGATTCCTGAGGCTAGCTGCATGCTGCATTGCACCGCCCCTGGCCTTCCTCTTCAACATGTCCCTGGCTGCCACCTCTGTGTCAAAGTTATAGAAACCAGCAAGAGTAGTCCCCATTTTTAAATCTGGGGATCCACTACTCATGGAGAACTACAGACCAGTTTTGTTGCTGTCACACCTCAGCAAAGTGCTGGAGAAGATGGTCTTAAGGCAAATGTCCGACTACATAGAGTACATAGAGAAACATAGGCTACTCTTCCCCTTTTCAACATGGTTTCAGGAAGGGTTTCAGCACCATCACAGCCATCGACTGTCTCACTGACTAGGTACTCAGATCTGCCGATGAGGGTATGCTAACCGGTGCAATCTTCATTTACTTGTCCGAGGCATTTGACATAGCTGACCACAACCTCCTTGTCCATAAACTTGCCTGCTTCAGCTTCTCTGAGGGGACATCCATCTGGTTTCACTTTCTGGGCGGTCACAAAGTGATTACGTCTGTGGCACTCTTTCGTCACTATCAGAGGTGACCAGTGGGGTCCCGCAAGGATCCATACTAGGCCCGATCCTTTACTCCTTATTTAACAACCTACTTAAAACTAACCCTAGCCATCTGAAAATCATGTACGCAGATGACCTAATCTTGTACAGGAGCAACCCCAGTCTTCCTTCCCTGCCTCTCCCTATCCTAGGACTTCACAATCACACACAACTGGTTCTCTGCAAATAGGTTACTGGTAAACGCTAAGAAAACAAAAACTGATATTTGGGTCCATGCGGAAGCTCCACAAGCTTCCTACTTCAGCACTAAACTTGTGACTGTACACTTCCCGAGCACATAAAGAGCTATAAATACTTGGGAGTCACCCTGGACCCATTCCTCACATTCAGTGAACACATCGGAGCTACCATCAAGAAAGTTCACCAGCAGGTTGGACCTTGTTACCGCCTGAAACACTTTCTTACTCTCGAAGCACAACTAGCAATTGGTAGGGGAGTGATGCTCCTACTCCTCGAGTATTGCCTCCTAGTCATCTCCCAAACCTCCTCTGAGGAACCCACCCGTCTAAATGCTTCCTATAACTACATTGGTCGTTTTATTCTCTCTGCCCCACAAATCACCCATCACTGCTCACTGTATGAGTCACCAGGATGGCTTCCTCCCCCGGCCCGACTTGACCTCCAACTGGGGGCGCTCTTGTCCATAAATCCCTTGTGGCTGGTGCTACCTCCCCACGAGGCAGGTTCCTCTGCTCTAAGCAGTGCTCTAGAATGACGAGGTCTTCATCCCAACAATTAATAGGTGTCCCTCATTCCAAAAAAAAACCTGGGCCAGAGAGCATTCTCAGTAGCAGCTCCCATGCTCTGGAACAGTCTCCCCGCCTCTGTCCGTAACATAGACTCTTTATAGGCCTTCAAAATAAACTTATTCTCAGCCCTCCTATCCAAATCTTTCTGCAACTGCACCCCTTAACATCCTCATACCCTTACAGTACCCCAGAGTGTTACTTCACCACATTGGACTGTTTCTTATTGTTTGTTGTACCTATACTGTAAATACCTTCAAAGTCATTGTGTACTGTTGTATGTATTGCAATAGCTGTTAAATTCTAGAACTTGTCACTCGATGTACCAATGACTTTTCTCCTTATCTTTGTATTTCATGCCATGTCTATGGCCTGGGTCATGCCTGAAAATGGTCTCTGGGACCAGTGTATCGACCCAGTCAACAAATAAATAAAATAAAAATAGAGTAACAAGGGATGCCTTGCAAGGGCAACCTTGAAACACATTTGCAAAGTTCACTGCATTATACATAAATTAGTACAAGTTACAGTACAACACATATCTATCTAAAATATATATGCATACTATAAAATTGCAGGTTAATGTGTGTTTTGCAGCTTAAAGGGGGACTCACTGATTCAGTCCTCCTAATGATTCACATTTAACTTGGTATTTGGGCTAGCTGAGTGTGTCTGGTTATTCATTATTTGAGCTCAAGTCTGGAGAGCCTCCTTGCCATACCATAAACAAAATGCCTGTGAAGCACCCCCCACACACACACACCCATGACTGGTGTCAAAGGCTTTCCAGATGTGAACATAAATTTTGACTAACCAAAGACTCAGCTAGCCCCAATACCAGGTAAAGCATAAATCGGGAGCAACCCCCACTTATTGGGGGTGGGGCTGCATCGATGAAAGTTCCACTTTAAAGCAGATTCAGACTTAGATTTAGACCTGTTTTGCTTCTAAAACAAACTTCTTATGGATGGAAAATAGATATGTAGCCAGACCTAAGTGATGAAGATTGTGTTAAAAAGAAAAGAAACCTAACACATTAGTGCCACTGAAATAAATTCTTTTCCAGATGGATTTAAAATTAGTAATCCATTAAGGTATGTCTCTTTGATCCAAAGGCTGCTTGTGACATGAAGTATTTATCCTGAAAGGCAGTATTGCTGACTGTAATTACATCTGCTCAGGGATTAGAGAAAGGGTGAGCTGCCTGCATTCACGATACCACCAAACTGATATTTGTTGGTAGCAAGTAGGAAAAAAAACTTGGTCCTGCATTGTTTGTGTACTTTGTTATATGAAGTCACCTTCGTTTTTTTTTTCCCCCCATAAAGTTAAGCCTCTTATACCTTCTGAATGACCGCTAAGTGGTTTGCATGATCAGGAAAGGAATCCAACAGCAATGTTTAATAATGCAGTTCCTAGGCAGGACTAGCACTGGCTTTTTATTTTCTTGCACCAGTTTATTTTCCAGAACGTGTTTTTTGGTCCCATATGGTAGACCTGACCTAGTTTCAACTTGGTTTAACAAAATAAATAAATAAAATCACCATTCAAAAATGCAAATCTTTTTGTAGTTCCAGTGGCGAGTGGCAGAGCAAGCACTCCTAGTATTCTAAAATTACTGTTCCCTGATCAGGCTTATTACTAGCACAGAAATGCACAAATTGCCCGAGTGCAGAGCATTGTAATTTATGTATGCAAATTACCATGTCGGAGCTTAAGGGTGATGCAGACTGTTCTGTAAATGGTTATGTAAATGAGCCCTTGACAATTACAGGGTAACTCTGGAAAAACTGAAGTTGGACTCATCTTGGTAACATTTCAGCATATATTTATCATATTCTCTAAATTTTGTGTTTTTTTCTTGAAAGACTATCGCTCTCTGTTAGACTTCATAGGTTCAAACGGCTTGTCTGCGTGGTGATCTGCCCGGCTGCTAGCCCTTATGTGTAGATATTATTCTGTTGTATATACGTTTTTTATGTAATTCTATGTATATGCCAGTGTCAGCAAAGGCACATAAAGAAAAGACGAAATTTTTTTTTTTTTAAAAAGGGGTTTGACCTTCCTCTAACCTGCAAGGCCAGCCTTGCTTTCAGGAATCTGACAAGTTCTTGTCAAAAAGCTTGTGGATACATGATCGAAGAGTATTCCCCTAATGTTAACTGAAGTAATAAAATCTTGTATAATCATACAACTTACAGGATCTTCCTTATAACTAATTAAATTAAGCCAGTTCAAAATCCCAGGATGAGATAAGTTATTTCCACTGTTGCAAACCCTTAACATCAAAAGGGAAATGGTCTTGGATAAGAGGTGACGGAAATGGTTCCCACAGTACACTGACATTTTGTTTTTTATAAGTGCCAGGAAACATCCTTCTAACAGGCCTGTGTGAAATTGTAATGTCAGGTGACTGAAAAGGTTCCCACAATACACTGACATTTTTTTGAAGTGCCAAGACTTTGGGAAAGTGCAAGAGTGACACCTGGTGGCCTAAAGTGGAAGGGCCAGCCTTTATTCACAGAACTGGGGTGGAGGGTCTTCTATATAAACTCTCCAGCACAGACACTCTGGGCCATTTTGCCATTCTGTTTGGACTCCTTCCTCCTGACCACAAGGGAACACCTGTCAGCATGGAAACTGCCTAAGAACCAAAGGCTGCTACAGAAAAACTGATATTTTGCAAATCTTCATCCTCATCGGGAAAGACAAGGACCAGAGTCCTTTCCAAAGAATCGGCGACCGGAGTCGGCGAAATGGGGTCGATTAGGTAGAGAGAAATCTCAACCTCGTCGGCCACTTCCTCGGTCTCTAGGCCAGACGGAAGATCCATGAAGCTGGTGGCCGAGGATGTGATCTCAACCGAGGTCGAGACCGCAAGTTCCTGGGACTCAGACCTTTCTCAGTCCCAAGAATGTCTCCTTTGGATGAAGCTTAGGGTCCTTCTCCCTCTTCCGAGGGCAGGAGGAGTTCAAGCCCGAGAGCGCCTCACCCCTGGTGGGGAGAGACTGGCACAACTCCTTGAAGGAGCCTGAGAAAGTGGAACCGAGGTTCAGAGGAACAAAAAAGCTCAGAGTGGGCGAAGCTTGAGCAGCTTCCTCCTCGAAAGCCTTAATTTGTTCCAACTGTTCGGCAGATCCAACAGCCGCGGAAACCGCCCACCTCGCCTCCTTCGATTTCACCAGCAGGTTCCTTTTTTCCGGTCTCCCCAATTTTAGGCATGCCAAGCGGTTGTCCAGGACGTTGGGATGGAAGGCCAGGCAGAATATGCAGGTGGAGGTGTTATGTCCGACACCAAGGCAGTAGACGCACGTTAGGTGGGTATCGGTGAATGACATCTTCTGGCCACAGGAGCACCGGCGAAATCCGGGAGCAGATTTTTCCTCCATGTCCGATGTGCCACTATCAGAATCGACAACTCGAACGAGTTTTAAGGTAAGTTGCGGTAAAAAGACGACGTTTGAAATCCAGGGCCTACGAATTGCTGTAAGCATGAGGGAACCTTTATCTTCCAGCAGAAAGGAAGATCTTGTGTCATGGGGCAGAGCCGAGGTTTATACCACCCGGTGGGTGGGTGGGAGAAGCCAGCTTGAAGACTTCCGGCAAGATTTAAAGGGGAAGGGAACATGCCAAGAAGTGTGGATGAACAACATATCCACG
The DNA here is from genome assembly GCA_016271365.2 of Neoceratodus forsteri. Lineage (NCBI taxonomy): Eukaryota > Metazoa > Chordata > Ceratodontiformes > Ceratodontidae > Neoceratodus > Neoceratodus forsteri. The sequence continues at coordinate 1,673,709,922 of CM028129.1, read as the reverse complement.
CTCCTAGAACTTCCTTTTCCAGGAAAGGGACAACGCATCTCGCCAGAAAACTCCAGGCCCTGGAGCAAGCGAGCAGAAACATGGCAGTTTTGAATTGAGTGGGAATGCAAAAAGGTCCAACTCTGGATGACCCAACCTGTGAAACAGGTCTTCTCAGGTCTTCTACAACCTAGGTCAGCAGATGCCACTCGTGCATCCAAGACTAAGATCAACTGAGCCTGTCCTCCAGGACATTTTGTACACCTGGAACATAGATGGCCAACAGTTCTAGGACATGTTCTACAGCCCAGACTAGAATCGCCTCCTGATACAGAGGAGATGACTGAATCCCCCCTTGTTTGTTAATGCAGTGCACCACCATGATGTTATCCATCTGCACCACCAAGGGCCCCATGGGCAGATCGGCTTGAAAGGCCTGTCAAGCATATAGGACAGCCCTCATCTCTAGGATGTGGAGGGTGACCTCCACCGAAGACCACGTCCCCTGGGTCTGGCAAGGCCCCAAATGAGCCCCTCAGCCCATCCCCGAAGCATCTGTGGGGAGGTTCTGCTGAGGGGAAGGAATTAGGAAAGGAACCCCTCAACAAGTTGCTGGGTTCCATCTACCCTAGTAGTACCTTTTTGACTGGAGCGGGGACTAGAACTAGTTGTTCTAGGTTGTAAGTGCGTTGGTCCCACTGGACCCTCAGCATCCACTGGGGGATCCGCATATGAAGCCTGGCTAAAGGGACAGTGACAATGGTTGCAGCCATCAGGCCCGGTTGCCTGAGGAAGGTTCTGGCCATGACATATCAGCTGTTGAAAAGCAGCTGGGCCTGGCCCATTAGGTGGTCCGCCGTGTCCTGTGACAGGAAGGCGAGGCCCTGAGCTGTGTCAAGGACTGTCCAAGTATACTCGAGGTGCGGACAAGGGGTCAAGACTGACTTGGGCAGACTTGACGGTGATTCCCAGAGCTTAGAACTAGTGTCTGGTACATTCCAGGGTTTGAAGCAGTTGCTCCCTGGACTGTGCCTTGAGCAACCAGTGATCCAGGTAAGGGAAGATGTACAGCCCCTCCCTCCTGAGGGCAGCTGCTACCACTGCCAAGCATTTGGTAAAATACAAGGCACAGAAGACAAGCCAAAAGGTAATGCTCTGAACTGGTAATGCTCCCCCTGGAACTGGAACCGGAGGTACTGCTTGCTTGTGGGAAGCACACACCTTGATATGCAGGTATGCATCCTGCATGTCCAGAGAGCATATACAGTCTCCCTGGTGCAGCAGTGGCAGCAGGCCATGCAGTGTCACCATTACGATCGTATATTGGATACAGAAATTCAGGTTCCTCCGATCTAGGATGGGCCGTAAATTCATTTATTTAATTTTGGTAACCAGGTAGGCCCACTGAGTCCAGTAACTGACCCTTTTTCAGGGGCGACCCGGGATTAATTACAGATACATCGAAATAGAACATTTGCAGAAATTACAACAAACAATAGTTTGCACATCACACAGAATAGAGAACTAACAACATATGACACGTAGCAATATTTGTTAATACACATATACATTAGTGAATACTCACACTCACTGACAGAATTTTTTGAGTCAACAGGACCATAGTAGAGATGTCAACGGTGGCAAGTGCACTGATTTAGTCCAGCAGGTGGGCCTTTAGTCCCCTTTTAAATCCCCTTAATGAGTCACACTCCTGAAGATTTGTTGGCAGCACGTTCCAGAGGGGAGGTATGAAGGCTGAGAAAGCCAGGGACCCTTAGGTGGACATTGCTCGGGGAATCTCGAGGAACTGTCTGCTTGAGGACCCCATGTGGATTTGGGACCTAGAAAGAAGTGGGAATAGAACCCCCTGTTCCTCTGATTTGGGGGAACAGTTTCAATTGCCCTTTTTTTTGCAGCAGCATGCGAACTTCCTCCAGCAACACTGGGATGTGGCCTGGAGGGTAACTTAAATGAACTGGAGGTTGATCTGGAGGACACTCCAGAAGTTCTAAAGCATGGCCTTGTTCTATGAGCTGTAGGACACAAACATCTCTTGTAATCTCCTGCCACCTGTCCAGGTAGAGGGAGAAGCGAACCCCTTATACCACATCCTGCAGTGCTTTTGGGGGGGGGGGGTCTGGCAAGGAGAGCTGTAGCTGCCCGGCACTTGCCCTGGGGCCTGAAGAGCTGCTTGGGCTTATGGAAGGCCCAACGAAAGGGCACCCTCTGGCCACTATAAGGCTGGGTGTGGCAGAGGGTATGAACGGACTACAGAGTTCTCCCTTAGGCCTACAGGTCAGAAAGGATGTCCTGCACATCTGCCCCGAAAAGCTTGTAGCCTCTAAAGGGGGCATTCATAATGAACTGTTGCACGTCCGTGGCAGATCCAGACACCCTAAGCCAAGAATGCCATCATCTTACTTCGAGTGGGAGCTCTTGCAGCAGGCTATTACCATAAGGACTATGCTGCCAGGCACTAGGACCACACGGAAACCTAGCTAGCAAGTCTTCAGCTGGGACCACCCCCAACGCCAGCTCTGCCTTGATGTCAGCCAATGGTACATAATGGGGCGGTCCCCAGCCCCACCTCAGTTCTTTTCCCGCCATCGACCCGTCTGCTTCAGCTCTTCGGTCACCTTCTAGAACTCCACTAGCATTTTCAGTAACCTTTTCTTATTTTACTTGAAGAAAAGTCCACTTTTTTTTTTTTTTTTTTTTTTTTTAAGAATTTGTCTCTCCTGCATGTCTTCTTCGTCGTCATCGCCGGTCTCCTCTACAGAGAAGAAGAGGACCAAGTGTGTCTGCAATCGACAGATCCTGGCCAAGGACAAGCACGAGGCCTGTGTCTACCCACCTGGGGCCTGACCATGACAACAAGGCCTGTCCCATCTGTTGTGGCTTTACTGGCCGGACTCGCATCCACCGCCTTAAGGCACTGAAGGCACACATCCTGGAGCAGCAGTTGCCCATCATGCAGGGCTCACCAGCCGAGAAGTCTGCCTCTTCATCTCATTCTTTCAAGCATAAAGGGAAGAAAAAGGATTCGGACGGGCGCAAGTCCCATGAGAAGGACCGGGGTAGGTCTTAGGGGCACTCGAGCGCCTGCTCTCCGCACCACAAAAATACCTCCTCAGGTTCTAACTCTGGGGGCTTGGATCACTCCTCCCACCACTCCTGCCATTCCTCTGGGTGGCAGGACTCCTCCAATCCTGCCAAAACCCTGGCATCAGGGAGTGGAAAACAAGGCTCAGGCTCCTCTACTCCGGTGTTGGTTACCCTGCAGGCAAAGACCACACTCATACGGTCACCCTCCACCTCAGGTGTTGGGACCTCCTCGTCTACTGGCGTGGGGACCCCAGTCTCTTAGCGCAAGGTTGCTGCACTGGTCTCTCCTGGGGCTCTGGGTAAGACCAAAGTGCACCGGGGTTGGGAGTCTGTCTCTAAACCAATCTCAGCTCACCGCACCTTGGTCTCACAAAAGACCACATCCAAGCTGACAACGGTCCACAAAGCCAACCACTTCAGACAGTCGACGGCTCAGGCCAAGGGACGTATGTCGGGTACAGCCTCCCCGGACCTCAATAGTTCACCGGTCCAAGAGCCCTCAACCCCCCACGCCCAAGGGGACCGGTCTAACCCTTCCCCCAGGGATCAACCAGATCACCCTTCTACTCCTGCCGCTCTACCAACACCGGGTGACCAAACACCTTGTTCCCCGGTGGGCACTGTGGTTCCCCAGTTTTACAAGGTGGAACAATGGGAGATCTTTCAGTTCTGATGGGGCCAGGTTAAACAGGATATCCTTCCCCCGCAGCCGGACGTCACCCCAAATCTGGATGCAGACAAGGACTGGGGTGACAAACCGTCCACACCCGTTCCAAAATCTAAGTCCCACTCTCACAGTCCCACCAACTCCCATGGTAGGACTCTGCACTGGGGACAGTGCCACCGACGTCACTCCCACTCACCGAGTACATGTCAGTCGTTCCACCAGCCGTAGGCGGTCTGACAGCCAACACCTGTCGGACAGCCATTGCTGATCCTCTAATGGGCGAAGTTCAGATGAAGGAAGCAGGTCTTTCTCCAGATCTAGATCTGTTTCCCTCTCTTCTATCGATCCCAGATCGGACTCCAACACCTTGGGTTCCGACTGATCTCTTTCTAGGGATAGGCATACCTCACTTGAGAGGAAGTACACCCCTAGATCACATCCTGACGACCCTACCTTTATGGACATCATGAGGCATATCCAGACCCCCAATGGATGGGTGACGGAGGATCTGGATTCAGAGCACCAGAGGCTGGCCAAGTACCTGAGGCAGAAGGAGCCAATGTCCTCGGTCATTCCTCCTTTAGTGGATACGTTCCAGAACTTTACCAGGATTACCTGGAAGCATCCCTATACCATTCTGGCGGTCTCTAAAAAGTTGGACAGGCTATACAGGGCACCGAGGGATGAGCCTTTCCTGGCAGAACACCCTCAGGCAGACTTTGATGGTTATAACGGCTGCTCACGGTAAGTCGATGAAGACAAAACACCTCAGCTCACAGCCTTCTCACAGAGTCCAGATTTCTAGACCAGGTGGGCAAAAAAATATGTTCTGCCTCCACCTGCTCTGTCAGATCTTTAAACTTTCTCACACGCAGTCCAGTGCCAGAATGCGCTGTGGGAGAAAGGACTAGAGGTCACTCATGCCTTGCCAGACTCTGCTCAGATGCGCGAGCTCCTGGATATCCTCAAGTCGAGATCGGACACAGGAACTCATGCCCAGAGGGCCTCGTACAATACTGTGGATATGGCTTCTAGGGCAGTGGCATCCGGCATTTGTCTTAGGCGCCACGTCTGGCTCAGAGTCTCTGGATTCTCCCAGGATCTGCAGTCCGGTATCCTGGACATTCCCCCCCTTCCAGGTTCTGTACTTTTTGGGGAGGAGATTGAGAAACTGATCTCCCACCTCCAGGAGTCCGGGAAATCCATCTGATCCACCAGCAAAATGTACAAGGGGGACCACAAGCCTTTTCGGAAATGGCCCTTTTGGAAGTCCTCAGGGCAAAATTACCGCAACCAGTTCCAACAGGGAGGAGGCTTCAAGAGGAAGGCAACAACCCAAACGCCTGGAGACTCTACTTCTAGAGGCCCCAAGCCCTCTCTGCCTGTTCCCAGATCCTCCCAATGACTCACTACCCCCCCCCCCATCTCCAGCGGAGGCCATGGGGAGGCAAGCAGTAGTGGTCGCTTCTCCCTCTACCAAGAGGGATGGAATATCACCACCACAGACCTCTAGGTGTTGGATCTGATCAGGAGAGGACATACTTTAGAGTTCTTACAGATCCCTCCGGCTCAGCCACCAGGGTCCTCCCATTATCCTCCTTCTCACATACTCCTTATAGAAGGAGAGATTCAGGTGCTTCTGTGGAAGTGGGCAATAGAAACGGTTCCCCCGGAACAACAGGAGCAGAGCTATTACTCCCATTTCTTCCTGGTCCCAAAAAAGACTGGAGACCTTCGGCCCATTCTGGACCTCGGCTCTCTCAACCTCTGAGTACAAGCGGTTCAGAATGGTCACTCTTCCAGGCCTCATCCCCCTCTTGCACCAAGGGGACTGGCTCTCCTCCCTGGACATGCAGGATGCTTACCTGCACATATGGGTCTTTCCTCCCCATCAGAAGTTTCTGAGGTTCAATTTCCAGGGGAGACATTACCAGTTCCAAGCCATACCATTCGGCCTCTCCTCTGCTCCTCAAGTCTTCGCCAAGTGGCTAGCAGTGCTGACTGCGGCTTTCTGACGCCAGGGCCATTATGTCTTCCCTTACCTGGATGATTGGCTTCGGACAGCTCCTTCCAGAGCTCAACTACTTCACACTTTCTGACACACCTTTACAGTATTCCGAGAGTTAGGGGATCACCCTGAATCTTCCAAAGTCATCCCCATGGCCCAGTCAACAACTCCAATTCATCGAAGCAGTCCTGGACACAGTTCTGGGCATGGCCTTTCTCCCAGAAGACAGGGAGATCACCTAAGGAGCTTAGCCCGAGCAGTATCCATGGCTCCCCAGGTCCCACCCAGGACTTTCCCCAGACTTCTGGGGCATATGGCGGCGGCCATTCCTACAGTTCCATAGCCCGCCTCCACATGAGGGTTCTCCAATGGACGCTCGGGGTGCAGTGGTACCAGAGGTGAGACGACCTAGACCAGCCAGCCAGGATCTCAAATCCAGTCCAAAGGACTCTTTCTTGGTGGCTAGACCCCTCCAAGGTTTGTGGCTAGATCCCTCCAACCTTAGATGACGGGTCCCCTTACAGAAGAAGCCCCCAAGATGGGTTCTGACTACAGACACTTCTGGTCTCGGTTGGAGTGCTCACCTGGAGAAAATAGTTACGCAAGAACATACCGTAACAGTAGATCTTCGAGACAGGTTCCTGCAGTAGATCATAACATGTAGGACTGCACCTCCTGGCGTCAGGAACACATGGCAAACTTTTCCTAGAAGTGTCTGGCGGGGAACCGCCCACCCAACGTCATGACCCTATATAGTGGGCGGTCCCCGCGCCCTCCTTCCAGTTCTCCCGCCAGAGATCCAAGGAGAATGGGACAGGAGAAAAGGATGAAATCCTGGAGCCCAGTTCAGAATGATCTGTAAGAAATGCAGAAACTGGGGGAAGGAGGGAGGGGAAAGTGTTACCTACTGCAGGAACCTCTCTCTAAGATTTACTGTTATGGTAAGTTCTTACGTAACTGTACTACCTTATTTCTAAAGAGTTCCTGCAGTAGGTCATAACATCTAGGACTGAATCCCAAGCAGTCACTCAGAGAGACCAAGAGAATCAGGGGGGAGGAGGAACAACTGAAAACAGACCAGGACCGGCCTAAGACAGTAGGCCCTGCAGGACGGAGAGGCCAAACCCAGCCCTACGCCTAGATGCAATGTCCAGACTGTAATGCTTCATGAAGGTATGGACCGAACTCCAGGTTGCTACCGCACAAATATCTGCTGCAGAAACATTCCTAAGGAATGCTGTTGAAGCAGCCATGCCTCTGGTAGAGTGACCTCTGACCTCCCCCGGAAGAGGTTTATTGTACTTCTGGTAGCAGAAGCAGATGCAGTTGGCCAGCCATTTGGAAAGACACTGCTTAGAAACTGCCGACCCCAAGGATCTGGGGGGCAAAGGAAACAAAATGCTGATCTGACTTGCGTTGTGTCTTTGGTCCTGTGGATGTAACAACACAAGATTCTACAGTATGTACATCCAATGTGTGAAGTAGAGTCTCACCCCTGTTACAATGAACTGGATAGCATACTGGGAGTTCAACTGTCCGATTCAAGGTGAACTCAGAAACCACCTTGGGAAGAAACTTAGGATTTGTACGCAGGACCACCCGGTCCGTGTGAAAAAAATCAAACAAGGCACCTTATGCATCAGGGCCTGAAGCTCGGAAATTCTTCGAGCAGAAGTAATAGCAACCAAAAAAACGCTTCCCAAGACAGGTAGCGCAAATCACAGCTTACCACCAGTTCAAAAAGAGGGAGTGTAAGCTCTTCTAAAATAAAATTTAGATCCCAAGGTGGGGTGGGGTTACGGATGGGGGGTTTCAAATGGAGGATCCCTTTCAGAAAAGTTTTTGAGACCTCCAATTGAGCGACAGGTTTCCCGTCCACAAAGGAGTGATAGGCTGAAATAGCCGACAAGTGGACCTTAAGGGAGGAATAACCTAGACCAGAGTCAGACAGGTACAACAGGTACTCCATGACCTGAGGAGCTGAGCAAGTGAAGGGGTCCCAGCCCTTGGATGCAGCCCAAATGGAGAAACGCTTCCATTTCATTGCAAAGGTGGACCTGGTGGAGGGCTTCCTTGTTTCCACCAGGACCTGAGCAACCCTCCGGAAAACTCCAAAGCATGACACAATTATATCTGAAGGAGCCACGCATGAAGATGCAAGGTCCTGAGTCCCAGATGCACTAGTCTGCCCTGATCCTGCATCAACAGATCATGTTGGAGGGAGGGAATCTGGGGATTCCATTGCCAGCTGCTACATGAGTGGGAACCAGATCTGCCTTGGCCAGAGGGGGGCTATGAGGATCGTCCGAGCCCTCTCTGCTTGAAGTTTTCAAGGACACGCTGCAGAATGGGAAAGGGTGGGAAGGTGTACAAGTACTTCCCTGTCCAGCAGAGTGACAACGCGTCATGCCAGAATGCATCAGACTCTGGAACAAGCAAGCAAAAACTGGGAAGTTTTGCGTTGTATGAGGAGGTGAAGAGATCTACTTCTGCTCGACCCCATAGGTGGAACAATAGATCGGCCACTTCCTGACTCAATTCCCAGCTTGGGACGATTTATGACTGAGGCGGTCTGCCACGACGTTTTGGACACCTGGGATGTGCACGGCCATCAGAAATAGACCATGCTGGACTGCCCAGAACCACACCCGCATCGCCTCCCTGCACGGGGGTACGATCGGATGTCTCCCTGCTTGCTGATGTACTAGACCACAGCCATATTGTCCGACTGGATTAGCAGTGTTCCCATCAACAGGATGGGCTGGAACGTCTGCAAGGTGTACAGCACAACCCATGTCTCCAATATGTTTATATGGAGAAACAGCTCCAGCTGAGACCACAATCCCTGTGTTCTATGGTTCCCCAGGTGGGCTCCCCAACCCAGACTAGAGGCGTCTATGGTGAGGGTCCATAATGGAGTTGTCCTGAAAGGTAACCCCCATGACAAATTCTGAGGATCCTGCCACCATACAAGGTCTTTACTGAGTACACTGGAGACTAGGACAGCATGATCTAGGTCATCCGAGGGCTGATCCCACTGGATGCATAGTGTCCACTGGGTGATCCTTATGTGTAATCTGGCTAAGGAAACCGTGGAGATGGTCGCTGTCATGAGGCCAAGAAAGCGTAAGAACGCTCTGGCGGGAATATGCCTGGAGGAAAGGACTAGGCTGACCTGCTCTCGTATAGCGTCTGCTCTGCCCCGGGGCAGGAAGGCTCTGCACTGGACTGTGTCCAAGACGACTCTGATGAATTGAATTGAAGCCTCTGGGAGGGGATCAGGAATGACTTGGGGAAGCTGACAGTAATCCCCAGTCAGGAAAAAAGGTCCAGTGTGAAGGAAAGAGATTCGTCTAGGTTGTCCCTGGATGCGGCCACTAAGAGCCAGTCATCCAGGTAAGGGAACACTGCAAATCTCTGACAGCGTAAAGCCGCTGCCACTACCACTGGGCACTTAGTAAAGACCCTGGGTGGCAAGGAAAGACCAAAGCGGAGGGCTGTAAACTGGCAGTGCGCCCCCTGGAAAAGGAAATGCAGGAAACGGTGGTGGCCCAGCAATAATGGAATATGAAGGTAGACATCCTGCATATCCAGTGGCAAAGCCAATGTTCCTTCTGCAGAAGGGGCCAAAGACCCTGTACAGTCACGCATGCGGAACCTTTTGTACTCCACAAAAAGGTTCAGTCGGCTGAGGTCCAGGAAGAAATGGGAGTCAAACCCTTTTCCTCTCTGGGATGGAGAGACTGGCTCTATAGCCGACTTCTGTCTTATAGCCAGGATTTCCTCCTTGTCCAGCAGTGCCTGGTTCGGAGAGTACCAGGAACGACCTGGAGGGGAGTTTGGAGGGAACTCCAGAAACTCTATAGTGTGTCATCTTGAAACTAGTTGTAGGACTCATGCATCCGAGGTGACATCCTTCCACTCCTGCACATGGAGGGTGAACCTTCCTCCCACTGGCTCCACACTGGAGGGTGGAGGGCTGGACGAGTCAGGAAGTTGAGGGATGAGGGGGGCCCCCCTCCGGTCGCTCTCTGGATTTCTGAGGCAGGGGGAGAGGAGGAAGAGGACCCCATAGCTTTTTTCTTTTGGCGCCTGTTAAAGGGCCGTTTTCTCTGCCTCTTGTTTTGGCGCCAAAAAGGCGGTTTCCTCTGAAAGCCCATTCGGTACATTGACTTGACAGATCTCAGGGCTTGGCCGCTGTCCTGGAGACCTGTATTTAAGTCCTTGGTGTCTCCCTCAAAGAGGACAACCTCTGAAGGGAGTATCCTGGATAGCTGACTGGAAATCCAGATATTCCAGAAATGTGTAGCCAAGCATGTCTTCTGAGGGAGACAGCTGTGGCAGAGGAACGAGCCATCGCGTTCACCAAATCATAGGCGACTCTGAGCGCATGTCTGCAAGAGATTTTGGACAGGCGCAAGTCTTTGGTCAGTTTCTCCTTGAGGTCCGAGGCCTCCATAGAATGGATACGGGTCTAAAGCCTGGCCACAGCTGCTTTTTGAAAAGAAACCATGTGCATCATGTAGTTGAGGGAACGGAGGGCACACATAGAGGATGAATAGATTTGCTTTCCAAATTGGTCAAGCTGCCGAAACTCATCTGGAGGAGAGGTGCTCATATGTTTCGGTGTGGCCGAACGATCACGAGCAGCCGCTACAACTATATAGAGTCCACCTTGGGATGAGAGTCCAAAAAGGAAACACCCTCGGGCGCATGTTAGATCCGGTCTGCCTTCTTTGGGATTGCCGGGATAGAGTGTGGCAGCTGCCAAATAGTAGTGGTGAGGTCCTCGTGGGGGACTGTCCAAGGGGGAACAGGGATAGGAGAAAGTCTCCAAGTCTGGGTGCACCGCTAGATGTTTCCTTTTTGGGTCCTGCTCCTCCACGTTCTAGCCGCTGGTTTGTTGGATAATGCGGAGGAGCTCGGTAAAAGAAGGATCCTCCAGAAGGGATTTGGGAGATTCTTTACCCTTGGCCACAGAGGATTGCTCATCTGATGAGGCTTCTGAGGAATACTCCTCAGAGTCTGATGAATCTTCTCCCTCGGGAATTTCCAATCCCCGGCAGGGTGACCTCCTGAGGAAGTGCGCCTGAAATGTGCACTGTGGCAGAGTGCATAGAGCGCACAGGTGACATGGAACGGGAAGGGGGAGAGATCACTGGGCCCGGCAGTCATCATTCTAAGTCAGAAACCAGCTGGGATCTGGTGTCCTTCCACCAGGACTGTATAAGGGGTTTGAAAGTCCTGTTGAGGTGAAGGCGGAGGAGGCAGAAGAGTAGGGGTGGGCTGAGGGTGGTAAAAAGGTGCGCCCAACCCTGAATACTGAGGAGGAGGATACCCCTAATAATAGGGGTAGCAAAGGGTCTGATACCCAGGGTAAAAAAGTCTGGGGAAAAGAACCCACTGTCTGACCAGATGGTGGATAAGCTGGCATCTGGAGCACTGAATAGGGATGATACCCTGGTGGATGACCTCGGGGGTCTCGAAGGACCTGGAAAAGGATCCTGCTTCGGGTTGGCCGATGTCAGGGGGACTGACGGGATAGTCGACGTTCGGGGATCTGGCATCGGGCCTGGCGTAGTAAGAGCCTGCGCCAGAGGCAAACGTAAGGGCCCCGATTGAGGGAGGTTGTATAGAGTGTCCGGCGGTGCCCCATGTGTCAGAGATGGGGCACCCAGCGGAGGAAGCCCCGACGGCAGAGCCATAGGTAGGTCAGACGGAGGAGGAATGAGGCCAGGAGCCCTCGTGAGAATGGAGTCTGGCATCAGTATTCCCTGTAGGGTATCCACAGGAGGGACCTGGAGCACAGCCGCTGGAGTGGGAGAGGAGAAGACCACATCCAGGGGGCCCACTTCCTCCTCCACCCCAGATGTGAGGTCTGGGGTAGGAGGTTCCACTGGGGGAGGTGGAGAAGAAGACTCCCGCCCAGGAGAGACCTGGGAGGAGGGCTGACCAAGGGAGGTCGGTGGGCTCAACCGGGCGTCTGGTGAGGTGACGTCAGCCCCAGATGGGTGACCTACGTCCGGGCAGTCATCCGAAACTTGAGCGACCAGCTTATCAGGTGATAGAGGGACCGTGCGGAGATGGTGGGGACCCTCGACCGATTTATTGGTATGTGTCGTGCGGATCCCTGTCTGTTTTCTGGGATCTGGCTTATCGACTACCGGGCATACCCCGGAGGAGCTGGAGTCCGACTTAACAGTAGAAACCGGGCGTTTGCCAGAGGAGCTGGTGGATGACTTACCGGTGGAGACAGGCTGAAAAGAAGCAGAGGAACCTGGAGAAGTCCTGGACACGGCCTGGACAACCACGAGGGCAGGCGGCGGGGGAACAGCCTTGCTGGTCGAAGGCTTGCTGGCGGTAACTTGGTCCCAATCCTCCATACATTCTCGTTCCCTGTGCTTCTCTTTGTCCTTCTTTTTCATCTCTTTAGACTCTGAAGAAGGGGAAGAAGCGGTATCCCTCAATTTCTACATCATCTTTTCAAGAATGGCCATTCTGGACTTCAGTAAATGGGCCTCCAAAGCCTGCTGCCTGCATTTGCATGTGGCCTGATTGAAGGGCTTGCAGTTAGGACAGGCAGCGGTATCGTAGTTCAGGCCTAGGCAGAAGAGGTAGCGATGATGGCTGTCCTTGAGAGCGATCTGTGCACTGCACCTCTTTGCCTTCGAAGTCGGAGGTGGAGAAGACATAAGAGTGGAAAATCGGACTGAAAACTCATGAAATAAGGTAGAAAATGACTATCAACTGAGCAACGTTTACAGTAAAGTTCTTTGCACAGGTCGACGGCGGGAAAGAACTGGAAGGTGGGCACGGGAACCACCCACTATATAGGGGCACGCTTGACGTCCATCATGCGACGTCAGGTGGGCGTTCCCCCACCAGACATTGCTAGCAAAAGTTGGCCATGTGGCCCTAATGCCAGGAGGCGCAGTCCTACATGTTATGACCTACCGCAGGAATCCTCTCGAAGTAAGATCAGATGGACTCAGGAGACCTGGTCTCCAGACAAGCAGACGCTCCACATCAATGTCCTAGAGATGCGAGCGGTCCTGAACGCTCTGCAGGCATTTCAGTTGGACCTTTCGCCAGGCCCTCTTCTCATCCAGATGGACATGTCAGTAGTGTTTTGCATCAACAAACAAGGGGGCACACATTCTTACCCCCTTTGCCGGGAGGCAATGAAGGTCTGGTATTGGGCCCTGGAACACCACTTAGACCTCACCGCTGTTCATGTTCTAGGCATCCAAAACGTCTTGGCTGACAGCCTAAGCCTGTCTCAGTCCAAGGCTCATGAGTGGGAGATCCTTCAGTCGGTAGCAGACCAGCGATTTGACAGATGGGGCCGTCCAGAGTTGAACCTCTTTGCGTCTCCACTCAACGCCAAACTGCCCAGTTTCTGCTCGCTAGAGCCCGGGCCGGGTGTTTTCTGGCCAGACGCTTTGTCCCTCTGTTGGACAGGGAGGTTTTTGTATGCCTTCCCACCCTGTCCTCTTCTCCAGAGTGTGCTCCTGAAGTTGCAGGCCGAGGGAGCAGAGATGATCCTCATCGTCCCCTATTGGCCTAGGCAGATTTGGTTCCCACTACTTCAGCAGCTGGCAGTGGAGCCTCCAATACGGCTGCAGCTGAGCTCACACTTGCTACTGCAGGATCAGGGTACCTCAAATCTCTGCATCTTCATGCGTGGCTCCTGCAAACTTAGTTAAGTCCAGGTATGGGGTCTCCCAGGAGGTGGCGGATGTTCTCGTCGCGGCGAGAAAACCCTTGACTAGATCCACTTATGCCATGAAGTGGAAAAGATTTCATCTGTAGGCTTCACCCAGTCACTTGAACCAGTTTACCTGTCCAGTGAACTCTTGTTTTAAGAGTATCTCCTCTCCTTATCAAACCAAGGCTTGAGCAACTCCTCCATTAAGGTACATCTTTCTGCAGTTTCTGCTACATGTACCTATTGGGGAAGACACTCACCCAACTGGACATGTCCGCATCTTTTGCGGGGCATACTACACATTAAGCCTCCATCAGAGATCCCGTGCCTCCACCATGGGATCTCTTTTTATGCTCAAAACATACTCCTCCCCATCCGGACTGTCATGGACTGTGAGGCTTCCTTTCTTGGAAAGCATTCTTTTTATTTGCCGTTACTTCTGCTCGGAGGATTTCTGATATTCAGGCACTAATGTGCAAGGAGCCTTATTTAGTTTCCCACAAGGATGGGGTGTCCTTTTGTTCTAACCCTAATTTTTTTTAACCTAAGGTAGTGTCTGAGTTCATGCTTAATCAGGACATTCACCTGCCAGTGTATTAACCCAACCACTCGAACCGAGGGGAAGCGAACCTGCATACTGTGGATGTCCACAGGGCACTACGGTACTATCTCAACCATACTGCTCGGTACTGTAAGACAGATCAGTTATTTGTGGCCTTCGCGCTTCATTGTCAAGGCGCTCCGGTGTCTAAACAGAACTTATCTAAATGGCTGGTGAATTGCATAGTCTTCTGCTATGACAAGCACAATAAACCCCTTCTGGACTCGGTACAGGGTCATTCCACCAGGGAAGTGGCTGCTACTTTTGCTTCTATGCATAATGTCTCGATAGAGGACATTGTGCAGCGGTTACCTAGAGCTCAGTGCATACCTTAATCAAGCACTACAGCTTGGACATTGCCTCTAAGCAAAGGGCAGGTCTTGGCCTGGCTGTCTGTCAAGGTCTCCTATCCTGATGCCTTCTTCTGGTTGTTGCACTTCAGCCTCCTCCCAGACCTATCTCAATCCTTTTTTCTGGGACTGCTTAGGACTCAGTCCTTGTGGTAACAGCCTGCTGCAAGAGTTTCCACTCGCAGTAAGATATTACAGTTACATAAGAACTTATCATAACAGTAGATCTTCGAGAGGAGCTCTTGCAGCAGGCGCTGCTTCCCCCCTCCTTTCCCCTGGTGAGTCTCTGCATCTTTTTTATGGCAAGCTTCCATTCGGTCTGCCTGCCAGCCTTACCCATGTGTCTCCAGTGTGTGAACTGAGGTGGGGCTGGGGACCGCCTCCGTATGTACCAATGGTCGCCGTCGGGGCGGAGCTGGCGAGGAGGGCGGTCCCAGCTGAAGACTGCTAGCTAGAAGATTTCTGTGGGGTCCTAGTGCCTGGCAGCAGTGTTGGGCAAGTTACTTTTAAAAAGTAATCAGTTACAGTTACTTATTACTTTTATAAAAGAAAAAATTAGTAACTAATTAATGTATATTACTTTTTATACTATTTTACATTACTTTTGATAACATGGTTGTGTTTACTCACTGATGATAGCTATGTGCTCATGAAACCCCCAAGTAGTGTATAGAAAAAAATAAAACAGTTTCTAAAAACAATATGGCAACTTATAACACTGTACCCATCTGACAATGCCAGCCACAATAATCCCTTTACATTTTTATAAATAAGAGCTCTGTTAAGAAAAAACACTCAAACACACACCCTGCATCTACTGCTGCCCTCCGCAATATTTCCCCCCCACAGCTGAATCCTGGTTTTGGACCCATCGCTGTCCCTGACCCTTTTCATTTCCATAACATCCACACTCACCCTCCAAAACAAACACACACTCACACACACACCCACACCCAGCATCTGCTGCCAGTGCCCTTGTGGATCTTCCCCATACAGTTGTATATCCTGACAATGCCAGCCACAACTACCCCTTTACATCTCACCTTTACTCCACACACACACACACACACACACACACACACACACACACACTCACTCTGTTGCATCTTCTGCACTTGATCTTTCCCACATCTAGACTGTATTCTCCTGACTATGCAAGAGCCAGAACAACCCTTTAAATTTTTATAATAAAATCTCACCCTCACATAGCTCCCACTACACTCATACACACGCACCGTGCAGATCTACTGCCTTTCCTTGCCTTGATCTTTTCTTATTTCCCCACAGCAGCCTGAACCCTAACTTTGCCATTACCAGCCACAGATCTACCCACATACAAAATTTTTTTTTTTTTTTTAAACGTTAGACATAGTAGTAAACATGAGCCATTTATTTACTTTTTTTTTTCAGTTAACACTGCGAGTGCCAGTCACAGTGAAGTGTGCAGGCATGCAGAGCTACAGAAAGTCAGAGAGGGAGAGGAGAGCTGCAGCTGGCACGTGTGTTGACCAAGGAAAAGCCGGTACGTGCTGGCCGTTATAACCCACAGGTTATAATGGCAAATTATAACCAGGTTTCCCTTAAGGAAAAAACACTAGCTAGTTATTATAAAGTGATAACAGCCAAGGTAAGAACAGAATCTGGAAAATGAAAAGATGATGACAGGTATGAAAAGGCAGAGTAGACGTGAATTGGCTGAGGAGTCCTTAAGTGGGGACTAATTAACAGGACCTAATAAGAAGGCTGAAAGGTGAAAGCTGTGTGTGCACGCTCGTTTTTATTTTCTACAGATTAAAGAAATACTCAATCTGGAGGGGCCAGTGATTTACACCGGATCTACAACAACTGGTGCAAGGACACCCCACCAGAGCCATTCAGCCTAATAACATTTTCTGTAATGAGACAACTGCCAAAAACAACCCAGACACCCAAAGGCAGTGAGACTGTAACCATGTAGAAAGCAGCGGTGCGATAACTGAGGCTACCTTGTACTCGTAGCCACTGTGTTAGAGCAAAGACATCATAGGGCAAACCAGTATTAGGTCTCAACATTCCTAAGCTAAACATTACAAGGCTGCAGGTCTTTGCTCCGGTTGTGCCATGGGTTTACACAACCCTGTACCTCTGGCAGCTCATAATACCTAGACACTGCAACTCCTCAAACCTGAATATCAGCAAGACTACAAACAATGGCACCTCGTGGCAATAAAATGTTAATCATGGAATCACAGAAATCTGATGGCAGAAAAGGACCCCACTGGCCCATCGACTCTGCCTTCCCCCCTCTTCTTACTCGTCGCCTATACCACGGGCCCTGTTGTCTGAACTTTTTATTGCGAAAAAAGGCAAAACATGGTAGGCAACTTGCATTCAATGTGCAAGGTGAAGACGCTGGATGCTTATGCAGTGCTTGTCAGAAGGCAGTTTTTTTTAGCCTCATGTTGTAATAAATCGAGCACGCTGACAGTTGAGCAGGCTTTGTTTACACTGAAATCTGAATACCAAAAGACACCTGCACAATCTCCGTATTTCTGTAATGTCAAATCTCTTGAGCTTCACTCGAGGTTTATGCAGTCACAGGAACCCCTTGATGGATTACAGCAACCATAACAGATGGATGCCCATCTGTTATTCTATTTATATTACAGTAACTAGTTACTTCTAGGGAAAATGAATGTCATTACAGTTACTTGTTACTTTATTTTAAAAGTAATCAATTACTATCATTAGTTACCTAAAAAAGTAATCAGATTAAAGTTACAAGTAACTAGTTACTACCCAACACTGCCTGGCAGCATAGTCCTTATGGTAACAGCCTGCTGCAAGAGCCCTCTAAGATCTACTGTTATGGTAAATGTATATTATATATTTATTTATATCTCTCTCTATATATATATATATATATATATATATATATATATATATATATATATATCTATATATATATATATATATATATCTATATATATATCTATATATCTATATATATATATATATATATATATCTATATATCTATATATATATATATATATATATATATATATATATATATATATATATATATCTATATATATATATATATATATATATATATATATATATATATATATCTATATATCTATATCATATATCTATATATCTATATATCTATATATCTATATCTATCCAAGGGCAGCCCAAGGCCTTCCTCAGTTCTTTTCCTGTCGACCATCGCATCACACTCCGTGGAGCACTGTCACTTCAGTTGACCACCATTTCTAAACTTCTGCATTATTCTCTGGTTTGTTGCTTTCTCTCCCTAGCACTTCTTCACTTGAGTTTTATCTAAAGTAGTCTCTTTCCCTTCCCTTGTTTATATCCGGTTCGGACTCTTTTCCATCGCTGCAGCTATGGACAGAAAATCTTTGATAAAGAACTCCACGACTCCTGTGTCGGTTGTCTCGGTGCCAGCCACGACATCCATGTCAGTGGAATCTGCAGCGGCTCCAACCAGACCACCCATTGACACCACCTGAAGGAGCTTAAGGCATACTTCATGGCAGAAGGTGGCCATCCTAGAGAAGGAGCTCCAAGCCAGAAGTTATTCCGCTTCCCTGGCCCAGTCATCAGGCAAAATCTGGGACAAATCCTTGTTGGGGAAACACCGCCACAGGGAGAAGGATCATTCCTCCCATGAGCGGTCCCGGTCATCGCCCTCTGCACCGACCACTTCGGGATAATCGTCCTCGCCAATGACGATCCCCTGCTCTTCTGGCTACAGGACAGGTTCTGGCAACCCTCACTGCTGGTGCAGCTCAGTCCAACAGTGCCTAGTTGTCGGCGGGCCACTCCAAGATCCCACCGACGATCCTCCCTCACTCCATCTGCTACAGGGGGGACGCTGGCAATGCGACCTGTCTGCTCTATTGCCGAGGGGTCTTCCTCGCTGGGGCTTCCTCCTTTGCCCCCTCCTACTTGCCCACCTCTGAATACCCCACCTCCTCAAGAGGCCCAGTCAGGGCATATCGCTGGTCTGCTTACGGCTGGTGATGGGCACTCCTGGTCAGGCAGTCATCTCAGTCAGTCAACATCCTTCCCTACAACATTCAGAATGCAGGTCCTCAGCTGGTTCCCAAGCCTGCCCCATCCCTTCCTACTCTCCTTTGATGATCTTGTCATCGCAGGGGTCTCTTTTTCCTCCGGCGCCACCTGTCTGTGCCCTGTTGACACCTATCACCGTCGACGTCCAGGCCCCATTCTCTTCGGTCCTGGACCTTGTTCAACGGGTCACTCTGGCTCCCTCCCCACTGTCAGAAGGACTTGCCAGACGCCTGAGGCACCTCCACGTCGCCTACTGAGGAGGGCCGCTCCTTCATGCTCAATGTCCTCAGTCTCCCCCTCTGAACCCAGGGATGATGAAGATTATTGTCCAGAATTTCTCCAACCAGACGAGGATGATGACAGCGAAGGGGGTGCAGGGGTCAGAACCCCTTCCAGCACCTCCACAGTTTCATATGCAGGGGATGACTCCACCAACTATGTGCCCCGCTCCCCTCTCGACTCCTCTTTTGCAGTGGTCATGCACCAGCTGCAGGCAGCAATGAGCTTTGACTCTGCAAAACAAGATGCTTCTCAGAGACACTTGGCACACTACTTGCATTTCCAAGAGTCTCCACCCTTGCTCATCCCCTCCCCCACCCATCACTGACACCTTGAAGATGCTACCCTAGCCGTCTGGTATAGACTGCACCTGGTTGGTCCCTCCTATACCCTGGAAGGCAGACAAGCTATATCAGGCTCCCTTGGGCAGACCCTTTTTCTCCGGGCCCCCAGAGGTGGACTTGGTGGTCATCAATGCGACTCATGACCGCTCTAAACAACCCCAGCATCTCAGTTCCCCTTCTCCCAATAAGACCATCATGGTCCTTAATTATGTCGGGCATATGTTGAAGTACCAGGCTGACCTCTGGGATGCTGCTAAAACTGGCTACCCAGTCCCTTCCTGAGGGTCCGCAAAAGCAAGAAATGCTTAAGGCCCTCCAGTAGGGCGCGGACATGGGGACACACTTGCTTTGGGCTGTCTACGATGCCATGGATGCCTCAGCTAGGGCTTCGGCAGTAGGCATTTATCTCCAGTGCTACTCCTGGCTCAGGGTGTCAGGTTTCAAGACCGATGTCCAACCATCAATCCAGAATGTCCCCTTCTGGGGTCACAAACTTCTTCCGGGGTAATGTGCAGGATATCCTCTATGACCTGCAGACTTCAGGTTGAGTCCTACATTCAGTATACTCACTCTCTCTACCACACCCACCAGATAAGCAGACAGAGGATGCCCTTTCAGCGTGCCACACACTGCTCCAGGGCCGCCTCCAAGCAGCCCAGCAAGCAGCTGCAGCTCTGCCCACCCGCCAGCAAAACAAGTCCGCAAGAGGAGGAGGAGCAGGCCCAGCCGCGGGCCATGCCTCAGCCTGACTCCTTGCCCGACCCCACTATCTGGTTCCTCATGATGCGGTCATGGGGGTAATTGCTTCCTCCTTCTAGAGGGATGGTGGGGGATTATTTCTGACATATGGGTGCTTCAGCTAATCCATCAGGGCCATGACCCAGAATTTGTGTTGAGACCTCAAGATATTCCACCCGGGCACCCCACTTATACTCTCCCCCCTTTCATGTGCCAGTGCTGCAAGTGGAGATTCAGGTTCTGTTAGCCAAAAAGGCCATAAAAAGTATTCCCGGGGCCCAGCGAAACATGGGGTTCTACTCCCATTTCTTCCTCCAGGAACCTGAGGCCCATCCTGGACTTAACACAACTTGAATCTTTGGTCAGTACAAAATGTTCAGGATGGTTACCCTCCCTGGTCTGTTACCCCTTGCTCCGGGACGGCAACTGAATCTGTTCCCTGGATATGCAGGACGCCTATCCACATATAAAAGTCTGTCTTGCCCACAGGAAATACCTCAGATTCCTGTTCCTAGGGAAGCAATTCCAGTTAGGGATCTCCCTGTTGGCTTATCCTCAACCCCTCGGGTCTTTACCAAGTGCCTCACAGTGGTGATAGCGGCTGTCAAGAGGGAAGGTTCCTGGGTCTTCCCTTACCTGGATGACTAGCTGCTCAAGGCCCCATCCCAGAAGCAGTTATCTGTCACCCTAGAGTGTACCCTGCAGCTCTTTCACCAGCTGGGTATCACAGTCAACCTGGCCAAGTCAGTCCTGACCCCTGGCCAGCATCTTCAATATATTGGGGCCATTCTGGATACAGCTCAGGGCTTGGCCTTCCTACCTCAGGATTGGGTGGAGCACCTCATCACGCAGGCCAGGGATCTCTTTTGCAGCTGGGATGTCACAGCTTGGACATATCTCAGACTACTGAGCTAATGGCACGCAGCTATTGCAACTGTTCTCCTTGCACGTTCACAAGCGCATTCTCCAGTGGATCTTGAGGGTACAATGGGACCAGCGGACAGACGACCAGGAGCAGATGGTTCTGGTCTCCTTTTCCATCAAGAAAGTCCTTCGCTGGTGGATGGATCACCGCAACTTGCTAGCAGGGGTTCCTTCCCTCATCCTCTCTCCCCGTCAGATCCTCACCTCTAATGCTTCGGGGATGGGCTGGAGTGCCCATCTGGGTCAGTTCCAGACCCAGGGGACATGGGTTCCTCTTGAGGCCTCGTTGCACATCAATGTCCTCAAGATGCAAGCGGTTCTTTATGGGCTGCAAGCTTTCTAGTGCCACCTGTCTATGGGCCCCCTGCTAGTGCAGGTGGACAATGTCAGTGTAAATAACTACATCAACAAGCAGGGGGGCATCCACTCTTACCCTCTGTGCAGGGAGGTGATGAGAGTTTGGTACTGAGCTCTGGACCACGGTCTCGAGCCGTCAGCCATCCACGCCCCAGGTGTCCAAAACATCCTGGCGGATGAGCTAAATTAGTCACGGTCCAAAATGCACAAGTGAGAGCTGCTAACCTCAGTTGCTGAAGACCTGTTTGACAGGTGGGGGTGTCCAGAGTTGGACCTTTTTGGATCCCCACATAACACAAAAAGTACACTTACATAAGAACTCAACTTAACAGTAGATCTTCGAGAGAGGCTCTTGCAGTAGGTAATAACCTTGACTGCGCCCCCGGCGTCAGAACCACACAGAGACTTTAGCTAGCAGTGTCTGACGGGGGACCGCCCATCCAATGTCACATGTACGACATCAGCATGACACTATATAGTGGGCAGTGCCCATGCCCGCCTTCCAGTTCTCCCACCGGAGACCTCCAAAAGGAGCGACAAAAGAACGGAAAATAAGGTTCCTGGAGCCAAGATAGAATCAAAGAAGAGAGCAGATTTTGGGGGAAGGAGGGAAGGGAAAAGGTTACCCACTGAAAGAGCCTGTCTTGAAGATCTACTGTTACGGTAAGTTCTTATGTAACTGTACCATCTTACTTCAAGAGGGCTCTTGCAGTAGGTAATAACCTTGAGGACTGAGTCCCAAGCAATGTGAATCAGCAGGAACTGAAAACCCCAGGAGGCAGGAAAGGTCTGCAGAAAGGCAGAGATTTTGGACAGAAGGCCTTGGAGGACAGCTAGACCAAAGCCAGCCTTGCTCGTAGAGGTAATGTCCAGACTGTAATACTTAGTGAAAGTGTGGACAGAGCTCCAAGTGGCCACCACACAAATGTCAGCGGCTGACACATTCCTGAAGCAAGCAGCAGATGCAGCCATGCCTCTGGTAGAATGCCCATTAACCTTTCCCGGGAGGATTTTACCATACTTCTGGTAACAGAAAACAATACAGTTTGCCAACTATTTGGATAAACACTGTTTGGAAACTGCAGCACCCTCTCTTAGGTGCAAATGAAACAAAACCTAGTTTGGTTAATATAATAACGCAAGATTCTGTGAACATCTAAGGTATGCAGAATTGCCTCCCCTGATTGGAATGCTCAGGGTAATACACTGGGAGTTGAACAGACTAATTCAATGTGAACTCAGAAACCGCCTTTGGTAAGAACAGAGGACTGGTACACAGAGCCACTCTGTCTCTGTGAAAAATCAAATAAGGCTCCTTACATATCAGGGACTGAAGCTCTGAAATCCTTCAAGCAAAAGAAACTGCAACTAAAAAGCGCTTTCCACAATAAATAGCGTGTCTCACAACTACCACCCGGTTCAAAAGGAGGCAAGGTCTGTTTTTCCAAAATAAAGTTGAAATTCCAAGGTGGCGTGGGACTGCGCACCGGGGGTTTCAGGTAAAGGATCCCTTTCAGAAAGGTTTTGGAAAACTCCAGTGGAGTCACAGTTTTGCCCTCCACTAAGGTATGGTAGGCAAAAACAGCAGACAGTTGAACCTTCAGTGAAGAGTAACTGTGGCTTGAATTAGAGAGGTGAAGTAAATACTCTATGACCTGAGGCCCAGGGCATGAAAAAGAATCCCAACCCTTTGAAGTGCCTCAAATGGAGAAACGTTTCCACTTCATGGCATACATCATCCTCATAGAAGGCTTTCTGGCCTCTACAAGGACCCGAGCCACTCTAGAGGAAACTCCATAGTGTGAAGCAGCTATGTCCTGAGGTGCCAGCGGTGCAGGTGAAGGGATTTCAGCCCTGGATGGACCAGCATGCCCCTCTCCTGAGTCAGGAGATCGTGGCAGAGGGACCGAAGGCTCCACTGCAAGCTGCTGAAATGGAAACCATATTTGGCGAGGCCAGTACGGGGCGATAAGAATCATGTGAGCCCCGTCCACTTGAAGCTTGAGCAGCACCCTCTGCAGAACTGGAAAGAGGGAAGGCGCACAGAAACCTCCCTGTCCAGCAAAGCAATAGCGTGTCTTGCCAGAAAAATGAAAATTACGTACCTACCATAATTCTTGATCTTTCTGTGCATCTTCACCACTCATCACTGGTAGGTTATGGCTGGAGGATAAGGACCCAGTGGGAGCAATTTTTAATTTTACTTTCTAGAGGGAGGAGCCGGCGACACCATGGTGCCACCCTCAAGGCCAACACACATCGTGACGCTTGAGGGATAGCCAGTAAAAGACGCCAACTCCACCCTCATCTAAATTCTGCATATGCCAGAGTGTGAAAAAATTAGAGGAAAGAAGAGGGTGGGGCAAGGGAGCCCAAGGGACAGCCAAAGGAAAGGATATGAACAGAAAAATATATAATGCAGAGTGAGAGGACAGTATCACTCTAGGGGTCTGGAACAGGGAGCCCATCCTCTGGGCAAGTGAGCGAAGAGAAGAGTAAGAAGATAGGAAAGAAATAAGGAGAAGAGAAGGAGATAGGAGACCCCCTTCAACTCCCCAAGAAGGGAACCAAGAGGTCAAGGGGACAGAAACCTCAGCTCAGTGGTATCCTACCAAGGAACTGCTCCCTCAACTCAATTATGCATCTCCTGAAGGTGGAGCGCCGTCACTGTTGAAGAGAGGGGAGACAGAGTACTGTGCCAAGAAACAAGAGACAGCAACCTGGCTCAAGCCCTCTCCCCTTACACCCAAAATAGAGGAGGAGTTGCAGGTTTCCCACTCCCACTTCAAAAGTGTTGCTAGGGTGGGGAAGAACCCACCCTGGAACACAGTCCCTCCTTTCATCTCGAAGAACACTCTTCAAGAGGAAACCCCTACTCCCCCCCCCCCCCTCCAGGGTGGGAGGAAAGGGTCTGAAGGAGAGGTGCAGCCCAGAAACAGACCCCACTGAAGGCAGCAGTGGGGAATAAGTACCTGAAGGTAAAGAGAGAGAGAAAGGTCCCCTCAGCCCTCAGAGTTCCTTACAACCCAGAGGAGGGTCTCCCTACCCCACAGCTACAGGGCAGAGAGAGAACCAGGTCCGGGAGGTCCAGAGTCTCCTGAGGGGAGACCCTCACCAGGGTCCCAGGAAGAGGGCCCCAGGAAGCTCTCTCCTAAAGGGGAAGCAGCTCTGCTTGCCCCCCCCCCCAAAAAAAAAGGGACCACTACCTCTAAGACAGGACCAAAGGATCCTGAGGTACCAGCAGGACACAGTCCACAGTGGCACCAACTGGGGAAACACAAGCAGGGAGAGGCACTGGCCAGAGTCTGAGGCCCAGGAAGGGAAAGTGGGAGGGAAGCAGCGGTAAATGGTGAAGATACACAGAGAGATCAAGAATTACAGTAGGTATGCAATTTTCATATCTTATCTGTGTCAGTCTTCACCATTCATCATTGATGGATGATTACTAAGCCCCCTGAAGGGAACCTGGTACCTCCCTGAGGGAGAAAACTCCCTTCAGCCCCCTGTGGGGGAGACAGAGGAGGAGGAGGAGGAGACCCTCACAGGCCAAGTTAGGACTGTGACTGGTCAGGGTGAGGCGCGGTCTCCTTATGCCTGGGAGATGGGAGTCGCCCCTAAAGCTCCCGTCTCACCCTGTGGGAGAAAAGGCGGTTCCCCCAGAAAGAGAGACAGTCAACCTGTGCCGGGCCATGGGTGACAACCGGGAAAGGCGAAGCCAAGCCGTCCTGCCAGATGCAGATCACGGTCCTCGCCAACCTGGACGCCACTTCACTGGCATCATACGATGCCCACGCTTGGTGCCTCGCAAGCTCCAGGCCATGTGCGGAGAGGGCAATGGCTTGCCTGGTTGCCTCTGTATCAGGCATAGATGCTAGGATCTGTCCCAGCATGGACCATAAGTGCCTGTTGTAGGCAGCCTGATGTGCTATGATGGAGAGCGAAAGGCACACAGAGGAGAAGACTCTCCTCCCCCATCAGTCGAACTCTGCAGAATCCGCCTCTGGAGGTCGGTCATGCCTTGGGCTTCTATGCCCGGTAGGAGTATCCAGGAGTATCGCTCCCAAAGAGGAGTGAAGCAGGGTTCCTAGATACCCTTGGGGTACACAATACCTGCATTGGCAGTTCATCAGGGCTGGGGAAGGAACTGATGGACACTGCCAGGTACGGTACGATGCCTCCCGGAAAGGGGTAGGCCAGGCGGGCATCACCAGGTGATCTGCACTGAACTCACTTAAATGCGCACTGCCCATTCAGGACTGAGTCTTGCTACCCTGGAGATATGGAGTTTGTCGACTAGCCCTGAAAGGAAACGCTGATAAGAGGTCTGATCAGTGTCCGAGGACCAGTGGACAGAAGGATCCTCTTCCTTGGGTAAGGAAGACTAGTCCTAGGAGTCCAAGTGTGGCTGCTGTTGGGGTGACAGGTGAAAAACCTGTTCGTCAATGGCTCTGAAATAACTAAGAAAATCAGCAGCCGAGACCCTGAACTGTTCCCAGGTTATAGGCCCCGCAGGACCAGAGTGGCCCGGGAAGGAAGGTGGGGAAGGCAGAGGCAAAGGGGAGAAACACATGTGGGAAAGAGGATGCCCTTTGCCAGGGCTAAGAGACCACGCAGGCGATCCAGCACCACAGAAGGATACACCAGTCAGAACAGCAACTGACCGCTCAACCATTCTGAAACGGTCAGGATGGAGTCCTGAAGGGGATTCCCTCTTGTGAGGCGATCGGGACTGCGTAGGTCCAGAAGGGTGGCCTCAGCCTCCCGCAACACGTCCTACCAGTTACCTCCCCCCACCACCCCTGAGGATGAGAAGGAAAGCCTGGCACTGAGACTCCTTCCTGAGCTACCAAGGAACAGCGCTGCTCCTCATCTCGCCCCTTCATCCCTCCAGTCTTCCCCAATCCCAACCATAGGAGCACGGACCTCACCAGCCCACACTTCCGGGAGCCGTGAAGGAACCGCTTCCTGGTCCCAGAGATGACTAAACGGCCCGGGGAACAGAGCAAGCCTGGTCACCGAGGCCTGGGAACTCAATCCACACACCCCCCCCCTCGGCACTGAGTCCATACCAACGCCGGAGGACCCTCTGGTGCCGCCATCAGCCCAGAAAGTTTCCCAGCACCAAGGCCAGCATCAATTAAGATGACCGGCTCCAAAGGGAGAGGAGGTTGGAAGGTGCAGTGGTGCTGGGCGGAGGAGAGCCTCGGTACTTTGAGGAGTCTGGCAGCCAGTCCAGATCCACCTCTGTATCATCCTCTGAGGAGGAGTGGATCCAGAGGACTTCCAGAGGGGCCACCCTCAAGGCCCTCCTACTCCCGGTGCCACCGCGAGACAGCCCAGCACCGTCTACGACGATGCCCCGATCACTGGACCAGAGAACAACTCCAGCATCTGAAGCGGCTCCGACAGTCAACACCGAGGAAACCACTGGGCCAGGCCTGGCAGGCACAGACCCTGACACCAGGGAGGCCCTCACCTCCAAAGAGGTGACTGCCAAGATGTGCTCCCAGTCCGGCCCTCAGGGTGTCAGACCATGTCCCCGGCACCATAAGAGGGGCCTCCGCTGTGGTGAAGCTTGAAGAGGCGGAGGCCCCCTCCTCCGTGCCCCGTACAGAACCGGGAGGGGACCCAAAGGAAGGGTCGAGGGGCCTGTCTCTGGTGCCCCATGTAAGAGGATGTCCTCCAAAAGTCGTTGGCATGTGGCCGACCTTAAGCGCGTGGCTCTCTAGCACTCTGCGGTCCATGGAGAAGCAGGCATCGAAATGGTCCATGTCATGGTCTGAGTCCAGGCAGGTCAAACAACAATCATGTCTGTCCATAACGAAATATTGCCAGCCACAGGGACACTGATGCATGGGGGAGCCGCACCCAATTTGGAAGACTTTTTCTTGTCCCTAGGATGAGACATGCTCGGACAGAAAAATTAACTGAAATCACAGAAAAAGGTCTTGGTGCCAAAAAGGAAAGGTCTTACCGGCTTCGATCATCCGGAAATGAATCAGCATCAATAGACAGTAAAGGCATGCAGAACTAAGGCTTTGGCATTGACAAAACCGGTACTAAGCTGCGGTGTCACAGTTGAAATCTTGCTTTCCCCCAGGTCACTGTTCACGTGACAGCGGGAGAAGCAAAACTGAGGTGAGGGAGGAGTCTGTGTAGTTTACTGGCCATCCCTCGAGCGTCACAATGTGCCGGCCTCGAGGGAGTTTCGGCGCCAGTTCCTCCCTCTAGGAAAAAAAAAAAATTATTTTCTGGCCATAACCCACCAGTGAAGAATGACAGATAAGATCACCATGCCCAGAAGACATCGAGCAAAACCTGGGTAGTTTTGCGTTGTATGGGGAGGCGAACAGATCCAGGTCTGCACGACCCCATAGGTCGAAAATGTCTTTGTCCACTGCTTGCTTGAGCTCCCATTTGTGGGCTCATACTCTGGTGCAGCTGAGACTGTCCCCTAGGACATTTTGCATGCCTGGAATGTGAACCACAGAGGTGTATCTGGTGCAGAATTGCCCAGTTCCACACTCGCATCACTCCCATGCAGAGGGGATACGAGCGAGTGCCCCCTTGTTTGTTGAGGTACCAGACTACGCACATATTGCCCGACTGGAATATTAGTGGGCCCTGGTGAAGCAAGTGCTGGAAGACTTGGTGATCATACAACACTGCCCTCATCTCCGACACATTTATGTGCAGAGAGAGCTCTGACAGAGACCACAGCCCTAGAGTCCTATGGCTCCCTAGGTGAATGTCCCAACCCATCCCTGACATGTCTGTAGTCAGAATCTAGGTGGGAGGAGTGGACTGGAAGGGAACCCCCTTGGTGAGGTTGCTGAGATCCTGCTGCATCAAACTGGAGACCATGACCATGTGGTTTAAGTTATCCGACCTCTGATCCCCCGCTGCACTCTGAGCATCCACTGCAAAATTTGCATGTGAAGCCTGGCTAGAGGGACAGTGGAGATTGCCGCTGCCATAAGGCCCAGAAGTCGAAGAACCAACCTGGCTGGAACCCACCTGCTGGAGGTTACTAAATGAGCCTGATTCTGCAAGGTTTCTGCCCCATCCAAAGGGAGAAAGGCCATACCCTGGGCCGTATCCAACACCGCTCCAATAAACTGGAGGTACTGGGAATGAGCAAGTTGGGACTTGGGGAAAACTAACAGTAATTCGCACTTGTGCAAAAAGGGCCAGGATAGCTGAAAGGCAAATTTCCAGCTGCTCCCATGATGGGGCTGACAGAAGCCAGTCGTCGAGGTAGGGGAACACATATTGGCCCTGGTGTCTCAGGGCCGCTGCCATCACTACCACAAGGCATTTGGTAAACACCCGGGGTGCTGAGGACAGACCAAATGGGAGGGCCTTTAACTGGTAACATTCGCCCTGAAAGGACAACCTGAGGTAGCAGCGATGGGCCTGAAAGACCGGAATGTGCAGATAGGCATCCTGCATATCCAGGGCACACAGCCACTGTCCCTTGTGCAGGAGGGGGAGCAGACCTGGGAGAGTAAGCATTCGAAACCGTTTGTATTCTATGTACAGGTTTACAGCACTGAGGTCGAAGATGTGGCGCAAATCTCCGGTCTTTTTTAGAACCAGGAAGAAGTGAGAGTAGTGCCCCTTTCCCTCCTGGTTCGACGGAACGGGCTCTATTGCTTCTTTTCGCAAAAGAGCCTCGATTTCTTCCCTTATGAGGGGAATGTGCACCTTTGGATAATAAGACACCCCTGGTGGTTTGTCTGGGGGTCTTTAGAGAAACTACAGAGTGTGGCCTTGTCTTACCAGCTGAAGGATCCACAAGTCTGTGGTGGTTGCCTCCCACCCTAGCAGGTGACTGGCGAATCTTCTGCCTACAGGCTGCTCCGATGGAAGAGAAGGAGAGGGGGTGGGGGCCACAAGTGAAGACGGGGGGGGGATGGGAAGAGCCGCCTCTGAGGTTGTCTCGGTTTTGGCCAGAGGGGTGTCTGTTGCTGAAGGGGGCCCCGACGTTTAGTCTGTCAGGCTCTCTGCTGTCATCTCGTCTGCCCCTTGGTCCGGTGATGAAAAGGCATCTTGGCCTTGGATCTAGGATGGTACATGGTATGAACCGACCTCAAGCCTTTGCCCTTATCCTGGAGACTGGTAATATCCTGGGCATCACCACCGAACAGGACAGAGCCCCTAAAGTGGCATCCTGGATAGCAGCCTGGACATCAGGTGCCAAGCCAGACACTCTGAGCCAGGAAAATCTTAGAGATACTGCCGTAGTGGCTGAGGGGTCCACCGCATCACAGGTGGCCTTCAGAGAGTGGCAGGCAACAGGCTATTGTGGCCGACCTAATGGTGTCTGCCAAAACAGTCAGTATGGCCTCAACAATAGGCTCCAACTGGCTGAACAGTGACTTTTGGTACACCAGCATGTGTGCCACCTAGTTAAGTGCACGCATGGCTAGAGTGGAAGAAGAATAAAACTTTCTCCCAAACTGATCAAGCTACCTTGACTCATCAGGAGAGGAGGTGCTCATGTGCTTGGGCTTAGTGGACCTGTCGCGGGCCACTGTGATGACTACAGAGTCAGCCTTAGAGTGGACACTTAAGTGGTCCTTATCTTCTGGGGTTCTATATGTTCCATCGGACTTCTTTACCATGGCTGGAATGAAGAAAGGCATCATTCATACCGTGGAGGACAAATCCTCGTGAGGCTCTAGCCACGAGGGTGTGAGGACAGGTGTCTCCTGGATGTCCAGGTGTTCAGCAAGCCTCTGACGCTTGGGATCCTGCACATCCATCTTCCAGTCATAGACATCCGCAATCTTTTTCAGTAGATCTGTGAACAAAGGGTCCTTCAGAGGTGATTTGGGGGACTCTGACTTGTGCTCCTCCGAAGCGGAAGTCTCAAACCCTAAAGCTGCAGAGGAAGACCCAGATTTGGATTCTGAGTCCAAAAAATCCGAAGGCTTGACGTCCAGATGAGAAACCTCCTGAGTTCTAGGAGGAATGCTGTCCATCATCTGGGCCATCGAAGGACCCTTCTTCAGGCCCGACGTGGACTGGCACGGTTCCAGCAGGGAGACAGGCCTAGGAGTTTGATCCGGGTGGACCAGGGAAAAGGTTCTCACCTGGCACCAGCTGTCCAGCTCAGAGACAAGCGGAGATCTTTTTCTCGGACCACCAGAACTGGGGGACAGCCGAAAGTCTGCATAGGGCTGAGGAGGAGGTGGACAGACCGTCTGGAACCCTGAAGGGGATATCCAGACGTGTGGTACCCATGTGAAGGGTAACCCGGCCAAGGGTACAAAGGCACATACCCTGACGTCAAGAAACCAGATATACGTTAGCCTGGTGGAGGGTACCCAGGGACATAATGAGAGGACGGGTAGCTGGGTGAAGAGTAACCTGACAGAGGAACTGTGGGGGCAGACATGGGACCCTGAGGAGGCCTAGGGAAAAGAAAAAAAAAAAAAGGCCCAGAAGGACCTGAAGGAACAGAGTCAGGTGCAGGGTCAACAGGAGTCAAGTCCTTTGGCGGCGCCGACGGTCCCGCTGGAAAAAAAACAGCAGGGGAGGGTGGCATGGGGTGCCCTGAAGCTCCGACGTCAGGTCCGGGGGTTATTCAGAAACAAAGACACCCGGATGACCCATGTCGGCTCCTGCTGTATTGGGAAGGGCGGAGGGGGCTCCACACAGGGAATGGAGGGGGTTATCTCTATGGGTAGAGCCCACCAGAGAATGCTGCCCAGAGACCAGCAGCTGGCTCTCATCTGGCTGAACATAGTCAGGGCTCTAGCTAGAGCCTGATGTGAGTGAAACAGCCAGGCGGTTGTTGGAGGGTCTGACGACTGGCATTTCGGCCTTGGCCATGCAGACACCAGAGTCCCCAGAGCCCGACTTATCAGCCCAGCTGGGCATTCATCAGAGGACCCGATGAGTGGCTTATTAGCCCCCACAGCATGCTTAGACCTGGTGGAGGACATGGGCCTAAGGGCGGCAGAAGCCTCTGACTCTACCGAGGCGTCCACGGCCACCATAACCGATGGCGGCAGGAGGACCAAGGGCTGCTCCTGCGAGGGTGGGGCAGATTTGGTTGCAGCTGCAGTCTTCCTGGAAGAAGAGGGCTGCAGTTCACCCAAGGGGCCACAGGGAGGCTGCAGGCGAGAGGGGGAGCAAGCCTGGTCCGGTGCTTCTCTTTGTCCCTTTTCTTCTTGTGTTTGTGGGAGTCAGTGGGCGAGGAAGAAGCACTTCTCTTTTGCAGCTCTTTCTCCATGGATGCCATCTTCTTTAGGAGATGGGTTTCGAGGGCCTGCTGGCGGTGCTTCCGGGTGGCCTGGATGAATCACCAGCAGGACTCTCATTCCTCGTGTTATGCCGATTCCAGCCCCTGACCAGGCCACCGGGTCCTCTTCGGTGCAGCCGTGGCTTCAGAAGATAGCCGCCACCACCTGCCCGCCTTACAGCTCCAGCCACTCGGGATTCCAGCCCCTGACCGGGCTACCGGGTCCTCTTCAGCACGGCCACGGCTTCGGAAGATAGCCGCCCAAGCTGCCACCACCTGCATGACTTACAGCTCCAGCCACTCGGGATTCCAGCCCCTGACCGGGTCACCAGGTCCTCTCTTTGGCGTGGCCGTGGCTTCGGAAGATAGCTGCCCAAGCCACCATCACCTGCCCACCTTACAGCTCCAGCCACCCGGGGTAAGATTCTGCCTAGGGTCGGGGAAGCGCGGGCAGCTACCATTGGTCTAGCGTTTGCTGCTTCACTCCCCGATTGGACTCCCGCTACCTACGCTGCTCCTGATTGGCTCCCGTCTCTCTGCCTTTTGCTCTACTCGCTGGGCTCTGCACCCATAGAAATACATTGGACTTTGCCGTACTTTTATGCCTGCCCACCCACCTCCCCTAACCCCCCCACCTTAAACTTGTACGCCTTAAACCCTGCCCCTTCTTTCTCCCTCAGCCCATTTGTTCACCAGCCTCAGTCCTTTTCATGAAACCCTTCCCATTTTTTCATCTTACAGTGTGCCTGTCTTACCATACTCTTTCTCCTCCTACTTGTAGCCTTCTCCACTGCCCTCTGATTCCCCTCAGTCTGTACTGTCACGGCGCCCCCCACCCCCACCCTCGTCTACTCTGACAAATGAATGTCCACCTGTGGCCATTCTCCCCTGCTTCTCCCTCCTCCTTCTCCTTGTTATGCCCCCATCTCCTCCTCCCTAGGCCCTACTTCCCTTGCCCTCCCCCAGTCTCCTGCCCTGGCACTACCTCCTGCTCTAAAGAACTCTACACTCCTGCCTCGTCCTCCTTGTGGCGCCCTATGTTCAATACCAGGTTACTGCTTATGGAAACAAAGCCCTGTGGGCTGGCCTGCATATCTTTGCCGACTAATAACATCGCCTGGGAACCACCGACTGGAACCCACCTACAACTCCCCGTGAGTAAACGCTGCCTTAAATTAGGCCTCAGGAACACGCTCTACTCCTTAAAACTGCTTCTCCTCATCCTACTGATCTCTGGCAACGTTCACCCGAACCCTGGACCGCGCAGCCCAATTCTCAAAACTACTGCCTGATCTCTTCTCCTTGTAACACTAAACATTTGTAGCCTTCTGTCGAAGTTTGACGCACTTCAATCTTTTATTAAGCATCACAACCCTGACAACCTAGCTGTTGTGGAAACCTGGCTGACACAGAAAGTACCGGAACCTGTGATAACCCTCCAAGGCTATAACATCTTTAGACTGGACCGAGTCTCCAAGAAGGGTGGGGGCTGTGCCATTCATGTCAAAGACACCTTAATGGCTCACCCCCTAGCTACACCGATGTCAGAGTCCTCGTCCCAGATTCTACCCATCAGACTACTCCTAGGTCCTAATCACAAAGTGCTCCAAATCGTCTCCGTCTACATTCCACCCCGGGACCAAGTCAACGGTCTTAAGGATGTCCTTAAGTACATTAACACTCAACCTCCTGACTCTGAACTTATTCTGTTAGGGGACCTTAACAAATTGGCTTGGTTCTGATGTAGGTGCTCATAAGGATGCCATAGCAACCGCCAACCTCACACAGGTGGTCAACACCCCTATTAGAACTAATTACAAGACCGGCACTGGCACTCTACTGGACTGGGTACTTACAATTCACCCATCCCGTATCTCTCGTACCTCTGTTCTCCCAGACTCCCTCAGTGACCACTCCCCAGTCATCTGAGAATGGTCCAATAAATTCCTCAAGCCACCTCCTTCTATCTTACATAGTAGGGTCCTTCCCCGTGGGAAGCTCTCCACTTCAAACATTACCTGAGCCTTCAAGACTGGCAACCTATCTACAATGCAACTGATGTCAATGTGGCCCTTGAACCTCTTCATTGCTACCTTTAACAAGACCTGTGACCTCTATGCACCTGCTAAAAAACGTAAAGTCAAAGCACTCATCAACCTCTGGATAAACTCCAAGCTTCTCTCGCAATTGAAAGCAAGGGACCACCTCTGGGCGGTAGCCCAAGCCACAGGCAAGCCATCAGACATTCAAAACTACAAACAAGCCCGAAATGCCTGTACTAAAGCCATCCGGCTTACCAAAACCTCCTAATACAACAAAGCTCTCTCAAACACCTGGGGAAATGGTCGTGCTTTCTGGGACATCAAAGAAATCACAGGAAAACAGCCAAAAAAAAACCCAGCCATGCTGATCATTGTCGGTGTCACCACACTGGACTCCATTACAATTGCTAACACCTTTAACACAGCCTTCACTGATCTCAGTGCTGTCCTCCCCCCTGAATTCTTTAATGATGATAACTGTTCCCCAACTGCCTGTGTTTCCAAGGTAAACAACCCCAACTTCTACTTTCAGCAGATTGACTTGTGTAAAGTATGTCGTTACATCACAGCTGCCATCTCAAAATCCAGAGCAAGTGGTGATACCCTCAACCTCAAGTTACTGCTGCTCACTCTCGAGCAAGTCCTATGTCCCTTAACCAAAATCCTGAATCTCTCTCTCCGCACCAGTCAATTCCCGGACAGATGGAAAGCTGCTACTGTCTCTCCAGTCCACAGAAGTGGTGATAAGTCCAACCATGCTAACTATCGCCCGATTTCTATCCTGCCCCCTCTCTCCAAGGCACATGAACATATTGTAGCAGACCAGCTAACCGACCATCTCGTCAAATACAATCTATTGTGTGATCAACAGCATGGATTCAGAAAGGGACACAGTACCTCCACTGCCCTTCTTGAATTCACTGGTGCTGTACATAGTTCCCTAGACAAGGGTCTCCTTACTGGCGCAGTTTACATCAACCTCTCTAAGGCTTTTGATACCATTCACCATTGGCTACTGGTCAACCAGCTTCTAAACACTGCACTCCCCCCAGACTCAGCACAGTGGTTCAAAACCTACCTTGAAAACCGGACCCAAAGGGTAAAAATTTCCACTACACTTTCTGATGCCTTACCAGTTCGCTCCGGAGTTCCCCAAAGATCCATTCTTGGCCCACTACTTTTCAGCCCATTTCTTAATTCCCTCCCACAATCTTCCACGGAGAAAATCATCCTCTCTGCTGTCGAAGCAGTCATCTTCTCATCCCACAGAGATTCCGTATCACTGAAACAAAATCTCCAGACTGGTTTTAGTGCCACTGAGAAGTGGTTCTCTAACCACAAGCTCATCCTTAACCAAAAGGAAACAAAGTCTATGCTCTTCTGCAGCTCTCAAAATAGACACAAGCTTCACAGCCTAACTATCTCCATTGCGCAAGGGTCTATCCTGGAGCAGGTCCCTTCCTTTAAATACCTTGGGATACTACTCGACACCAACCTTTCCTACAAGGCTCACATTGAAAGTGCGGCCAAAGCAGCAAATATTTGCCCTGGCCTCCTCTACAGGCACAGACAACATCTCATACCCCAAGCTCTCAGGCTTGCCGTTCAGAGTTCAGTGGTTTCGATTATTGATTCCGGCCTTCTCTTCTATGGCTGTGTCACTACTGTCTACCCTCAGGCATGTCTCAACAGCCCTCAGTAAGGCATGTCAGCTAGTCTCTGGGGCACACCGACTTACACATACCTGTGATCTGTGTGCTCAAACCCACTGGCTCCAACTCTCTAATCGCATAAAGTTCCTGACCTGCATAATGGCTAAGAAAATCAGCCTTGGCCTTGCACCACCGGGAGTCATGGCCCTGCTCCAAAACAGTAGACACAACCTGCAGATTACCAGGGGGGCTAAAACTCAACTCCTTCAAATAACCTGCTGCCGCACTGCTCAGGGTCAACGAGCATTTGCGTACACAGCTCCATTTTGGCAGAATAACCTTAGCCCTGACATCACCTCAGCTCCTACAATTGGTACCTTTAAAACTCGCCTACGGCTTCATCTTATTGCCTCTAGCTCCTGCGACTGTACACTTATACCTGAGCTGACTTGTCCAACCGCTGACACCTCCTCAACTCCCCCCTTCCCTGCAGCTCATACCCCAATTGCACTTACTATCCTTCTCCCCCTCCACCTATCCTCACCTATACCCTCTCTCCACCATCCACCGCACCTCCTCCCCTTCACCCACCTTCTCCTTTTACCCCCTCTCCCCTCATTCGACAACTGCCTCTGGCTGCATCTTTGTGTTCCCCTCCCTTTGCTTCCCCCTTGTTCTCTGTGCTGCCCGCCTCCCCACCAAGGCATTACTGTCTCTCCATAGGTCTATTTCCATCTTGAATTGTCTATGTATCATGTCATTTGTTCCGGTCTCAAATCAATACATAATATAGTTGTACTAAGACTACTGTTCCCTAATTTTGATGTGTATCAACCCTGTTTTGTACGTGGAACCTTTGTAAAAGAGCCTTGGCTCAAAGGTATTTGTAATCCTAGATTTCAATAAACAAAATGCTCTGGGCCAAAGCAGAAGAGACAGAGAATGGAAGTCATTGTGCGGGAGCTGCATGCCACAAGAATTGTACTTGTTTTTATGCAACTTGACGGATGATGGTAAAAACATGCAAAAAAAAAAAATCAAGAAATAACAAAGAAAAAACAGATACTCATCCGAAAAATGGCGGTCAAACTGAAGCAATATCCTCGAGGTCCAACGTGCACAGGTCGACGGCAGGAAAGAAGTGGAAGGCAGGCGTGGGTACTGCCCACTATACAGTGCCATGCTGATGTCTGTCACGTGACGTCGGGTGGGCGGTCCTCTGTCAGACACTAGCTAGCTAAAGTTTTCTAGTGGTCCTGACGCCAAGGGGCGCAATCCTCAAGGTTATCACCTGCTGCAAGAGCCCTCTTGAAGTAAGATCTGTTGCTTTTCTGCTTGCTTGGTCCAGGGCCCGGAGTTTTCTGGTGAGACACACTGTCCCTCTCTTGAGAGAGGAGGTTTCTTCACACCTTCTCCCCCTTCCCTCTAATCCAGAGTGTGTTAATCAAGCTCCAGATGAAGGGTGCCACGATGATCTTCGTGGCTCCCTTTTGGCCACATCAAATTTGGTTTCCACTATTACAGCAGCTGGCAGTGGAATCTCCAATACCTCTCCTCCTGTGCTCGGGCCTGCTGTCACAGGAGCAGGGGACCCCTTTCCATCCGAACTTGCGGTCCCGCCATCTGTATGCATGGTTCCTGAAGATGTAGCCATCGCTAGATTTGAAGCATCTCTCAAAGTGGCTAATGTCCTGGTGGCTGCTAGGTAGCCCTCCACCAGGGCAACTTTACTCCATGAAGTGGAAGTATTTTGCTTTGTGGGCAGCTTCCCGTCATCTGGACCCATTCACCTGTCCAGTGAACCAGATTTTAGAGTATCTGATGTCCCTGTCAGATGCTGGACTCAAATATTCTTTCTCTAAGGTGCACCTGTCTGCCATATCTGCCTTCCATGTGCCTGTTGAGGGATGTATGGTGGCACAGCTGGCCGTGGCCCATACTTTCCTGAGAGGTATCCTGCACTTTAAGCCCCGGGTCCGCAACCCCTGTTCCGGCCTGGGACCTGAATTTTAGAGATACTAACATTGGCTCCACGCTTTAGATGTACATAGAATTCTACATTATTATGTTACCCATATGAAGGAGTCCAGAAAGTCCTCGCAGCTCTGTGTTTCTTTTGCCCCTGGGAAAGAGGGCACACCAGTTTTGAAGCAGTGCCTGTACAGATGGTTGGCCAATTGCATCATTTTTTGTTACAGGAAGTACGGTAAGGAACGTCCTGGTGTTAAGGGCCACTCTACCAGGGGCTTGGCCGCTTCAGTTGCCTGCTTCAGGGGCATCTACAGAGAAGAAAATTGTGTTGCGACTACTTGCAGTACTGTCCACACTTTCACGAAACCCTACAGTCTGGACATCACCTCTAGAAGGCGGGCTAATTTCGGCCTGGCTATCCATCCTCTCATACTAGTCTCCTTTGCAATACTGCTTGGGAATCATTCCTAAGGTGTGACCTGCTGCAACAGACATCCGTGAAGAAGACAGAACAGTTATGTAAGAACTGACCATAACAGTAGATCTTCCGAGAGAATCTCTTGCAGCAAGTCATGCTGTCCCTCCCTTATTTCCCTTTTCCTTTTCCCTGGTTCTCCTCTCTAAGATGGTGACCTTTCGGCTCCTTATGTTCCTTCTGGCGAGGTCTTCCATGGGTTCCGTTGGAGGCTCATCCTCACTGGATGGTCTCCGGCGGAGTACTGAGGGGGGCCTGGGGCCACCCACAGCTGTATATAGGGAGATGTCAACTTAGTGACATCGCCGTGGGTGGCCCCAGTTAGACTGCTTGCAAAAAAGCTTCCATGTGGTCCTGGTGCCTGACAGCTAAGGTTCTTAAGGTGCGACATGCTACAAGAGACTTTCTCGAAGATATACTGTTACGGTAAGTTCTTACGTAACTATTCTTTCTCAAACAAATGCTCACAGCCCTCGCAGAGGTGTCAGCAGCATCGCAGGTAGACCCTCAAAAGGTGCTTGCCAATGTCAGCCCAAGACTAGAGGGCTTTATGTAGCTCCTGTCACTGGGGACCCTTAGCTCCTGTCACTGGGGACCCTCCGGAGGGCCTGAGCAGCTGCCCTGGCCTTCTTCTAGAGGGCATTCTGAAATCTGACCATGTAGGCAATGTATTTCAAGACCCTTTTGGCCAGCGTCACTGAGGCAAAAGTCCTCTTCCCCATGAGGTCCAACATTTGGGACTCCTTATTGGGGGGCAGACAGCTAAGGTGCTTAGGATCCTTGGTCCTGTCATGGGCAAGATTTATCACCACTGAGTCTGCCTTGAGTGTCTCAGCAAAGTAGGGTTCTCTTGATGGAGCCTGGTACAATCTGTCCGCCTTCCTAGGCATGGCAAGGATTAAACTGAGCCTGTACCAGGCAGCCAAAGTGGCATCTTTGAATGCTGGAATGAGGGGAGGGATAATAAGTGTAGGAGAATCTGGTAATTCTAAGAAGTGTCAGATTCCTCCTGGTAACATCCTCTTCCTTGGTATCAAATCCCATTGTTGTCTGCATGACCAAAATGACAGAGGGGTCATCATGGGGGGAGAAGAGACACCTCGGGGTACACAGAGTCAAATCCTCGCCCGCGGAAAACACATTAAGAGTCAGAATGGCAGGGGCTAGCAGCCCTTGTGCCCAGATCCTCATCCTCATCCCCATCCCTTCCCCTTCATGGGGAAGGAGATCAGGATGGCATTTGTCCTCATCGCCAGGCTCTGAACTGGGCACCGACGACGCTGAAAGGCTAAGACAAACCGGCCACAGCACTAGTGAAAGCAGAGGTGTGGGAGCAGGCCTGGAAGGTCCTGGCATCAACGACCCTGAAGAGGGAGGGAGACAATGCATAAACTCCTAAGAGGAATACAACATAGCTGAGATATTGATAACAGGCAGCATTGGAACATTTAGCAGCACTGGGGAAGAGACTGGGGTCCCAGCATTAAAGACACAAGCTGTGGCATCAACAAAGTGGGCCGATGCCCAAGTGTCGATGGATTAGCCTGGGACATGGATGGGGTGGGCTGAGACTCTGGAGACGACGTGGAGGAGGTAATGTTCCCACCATCTAAGAGGAAGCCAGAGTACATGCTGAGGACATCCTCGGGGGAGGAGGTAAGCCTGATTACAACACGTTGCCAATTGAGTCCAAGCCGGCAAAGCACCCTGACTGGTGGCCCAAGGAGAAGAGTATCCAGAACAGCGGGAGCTGAAAGGTTGGAGGGGGCGAGAGAAAACCTGATGCCGAAAAGCCAACACCAGACAACATTAAAGTGGTGGGAGGTTCTGCCAACGCTGATCCTGTGGAGAATAGGATGCGAGTGGCAGAAGTGGCTGCCGCCAAGGCAGATGACAACCCCACCGTGACGGATTCCCAAAGCAGCAACTGCAAGCAAGCCGGGGAGGACCGCTCTTTGCCCCAATCCTTGTCCTGGTGTTTGTGCTTCCTGGCAAACTTGTCCCGGACCTTAGAAGAGTGGACGCCCATTGATGGAGCTGGGGAGGGGGAGGAGGAGCTTCTAGCCTTGAGCTCCTTCTCCATTTGAACGACCTTCCATTTCAGCAGGAAGCTTTAGAGGGCCTTCTGGCGGTGGCACCGGGTGGCTTGGTTTAATCCGTGGCAGACCTCAACATCATGGTCCAAACCTGGGCAGCGGATGCAGGCATCATGGTCGTCCTTATTGAAGATCTTCTGGCCGCACTTGCAGTAGCAGAAATGTTTTTCAGGATCATTAGGCATAAAACAAAAAAGCACTGAAATCACTTTAAAACGATTACAAAACTAGGGTGAGAAAAGGAAAATAACAGGAAATTTGGCGGTCGAGTGAAGCAGCACAGCTCCGTGGAGTCAGACATGCAAAGGTAAACAGCAGGAAAAGAACGGTGGGTGCGGGACTGCCCACATTTATATGGGAGGGACGTCACTGCATCAGACGTCGTCGTGGGTGGCCCCCCCAGACTGCTAGCTAGAAAAGCTTCTGTGTGGCCCTAGTGCCTGGCAACTATAGTTCCTTAGGTGTGACCTGATGCAAGAGATACCCTCAATGAAGAAGATCTTGCCTTTCGGCAGGAACTGGTTTTGATCCTGCAGATCCAGTATGGGGCTCCAATCCAACCCCCCCTTTCAGGGCGCACAACCCTGACTGGCCTGGGCGTCTGGGACATAGGCTATTGCCCCTTTTGCAAGGAGCTGAACAATGTCTTCCCAAAGGGTGGACAGGGTGTCCTGTGACACCCTGGACTCCCAAGGCACATGGAGGCATTAAGGCAGGAGAGCCTTGAAGTTCAGAGGCAACCCTCTGCTCACTAAATCCAACATCCACTTTCCTCTTGGTACAGCAGACCAACGTGGAAAGAAATGACACAGCTGACCTCATAGAGGGAGTGCAGGTAGTGACAGGACAGGTGACAACACCTGACCCATCACTGGGCAGCTTTTGCGGAGCACTGGCAAATGCAGTCAGAGGGGCACCACCATTCCTGCCACCATCCTCTATTTTAAGACCCTGGCCCCTGGACTTGGAGTGCCAAGCTTGGTACTGTCCCTGCTGGGGATGCTGCCGAGAAAGCTGTGGTAGTGAAAAGCCTGTTTCTTAGGCATCCTTTTTGGGTGCTTCTGAGATGTTGCCACAGAATCCAGGGTAGCAATGGACTTCTCAAGATGGGCAATATGTCCTTCCACCTCAGGGCCAAAGAGGTAGGTGCCCAAGAAAGGGACATCAGCCAGTTTGTGCTGGCTGTCTGCCGTGAAGGTAGACAGATGCAGCCAAGCCCTGTAATGCATGGAGACAGCCGTTGCCATGGTACAGATACACAAATTGCCCATGTCCAAGGCAATCTGGAGCAGTTGTTTAGCCAGCAATTGACCCTGGTCTCTGGTGACCAACACCAATGACTGTAGCTCAGCTGGAAGGTGAGCAAAAAATGGAATCAAACTACCATTAGGGAGTGACCAAAACTGGCCATCATTATGGCATAGCTAGCCTGACACAGGTACCCAAGAATGTTGCAGCGCACACCTTTTTTGCGGCGTGGTCAATCTTACGGGGCTCCTTGTCTGGAAAAACTTGTTCACATCCCCCTGGTTTCCCAGCTTATGGAAAACTGAGTCGGTAACCAACCTCTCCATGGAGGGGTGGTCTAAGAACCCTGAAAGGAGCCCCGTCTGGACCGCATACCTCCAGACCATATGGGTAGAAGGAGCCTCGGCAGGATGCTGGATGCTGCAAAAGCTCTAGGGTAAATCCCAAAACAACCTCAGCCATAGGAAAGGCAACTCCTGGGGATCTGTCCTGTCCAGCACATCAGTAAAACGATATGTGTCCTCTTCTGAACTGGTTCCAACGGAATGGACATGCACTCCAAAATACACCACAGAAGTGCCCTGAAAGAAACCGGGCCTTGCTCAGTGGTGAACTCCCCACCTGATCCCAGGTTGAGGAAGAGAGCCCCACAGGAGGTCAAGGAGTCCTGGTCGAACTCCTCAAAAACAGCCCTCAACTATTTCTTGCCACATACCACCTGGGTATCCTCCCCAGGGTAATATGCACTGACAACCAGCCTGGCAAACCAGTGGCCGAAAGGGACTCCTTAGTCGGAGTGCCCACCTTCAGCTGTGGTAGTGGCAGCTCCACCCGAAGTGGTGGAGAAGCAGATGCAGGGAGCACCTGCACACAGTGGACCGGCGAGGGCACCACTACCGGCTGCCAAGTGATCAAAGGGCCAGGAGGTGGCACCCTACCCTATGATGGCCCACTGTTGCCAGAGGAGCTTCTTGCAGCACCTGCGCAGCTTGCGCCAATGGCACTCCTCACCTGAGGATGAGGGGGCCGAGAAGCATCCACGGTGATGAATCCAAGTCCAGAAGGCTCAACAGCGAAAATGCCTTGGCCGAGACCTTGACTGTGACCAGTACCGTTGACCAGATGATCGACTGCAAGGGGAGCCTTCTGGATTGGTCGCTGTATACCACATGTCTGCTCATATTAAGTAACATGGACATGGCAGGCTTGACCACTGGTGGAGGCTGCTCTCACTAAGGACTGGGCGGGGACACTGACTGATCCACGTCCTGAGTGAGGATCAGGAGCACAGGGGTCTGCGAGATAGACTCCTCTACCTTATCAGACAGCGGATTACTCAAAAGGAGTCAAAGTCGATTAGCTTGACAGGGGTATCAAAGAGCCCTCGACTTATCCCTCAACTGAAGGGTGTGTGACCACCACTGAGCGACTGGTTGAGGGACAGACAGGATCTCTTTCTCTTGGTCCCACGACCAGCACCAGTGGCACTTCTGCTTGGAACCACAATGGGCAGGGCTCTCCCCCAGTCTCTGGAGGGCCAAACACATGTCCCAGAAGTCTTCAGTGAGTGACTGTCCAATGCTAGCCCCAGCTAGGAAAAGCGCAGAGACCAAGGAATTGCCTGCCATAGCAGCAGTCACTTCTGCCTCAAGGGCTGCAAGCCACTGAGCAGACCTGGCTGCAGCAGACGCCTTCTTGTAGCCCTTAGGTCTGTCCTTCAGATCCCATTTTGAAGGCTGACCCAGTGAAAACTGGAGCTTCATCTCCCTGAGGGACTCAGGAAGCATGCGGAGACAAGGCTGCACCTGGCCATGTTGTGCGGCCTACCCAGGCAGTACATGCACGTGTCCTGCAGGTCAGTGCCAGACATCTTCTGCCAGCACCGAACGCAGAGTTTGAACTGCAATTTCCATTGCTCCATCAAAGATCTGCAAGGGGAGTGGAAGGAACCAAAGAAATAAAGCCAAACACCACAAAAAACTTAGAAAACGGTTTGCCTACGGCACACGAAATCCCAAACAAGAGCCCCTTAGGAGGTGGCCTGTTCTCCCAATAGAAAGAAAGATAATTTTATTTAGTTTTTGTTGACTGGGTAAGTGCACTAGACTAATCCTGCCTATTTTCAGGCAAGACCCAGCACGTCATTCAGTGTAGTTGGGGGATATACTGCCAGGCTGGTGGGAGGAGCTTAGTTTAAAGACATCCAGCAAATCAGACTGTTCCTATGATTTGATAAACTTGAATAAAGAATAAATTACCAAATAAAGGAAAAAAAAAAAAGAGACTGTTCACTGTCCTTTCCTGGTAGATGTACAGCACTGACTTCTATGTTTAGTGAGTATGCCACATTCCAGATCCTCGCTGCCTCTGTGCACAATTTCATGGCTCTGGTGCCACCTTACATGTTTATGCAGTGTAATGTGAAGGTATTGTCTGTTCTGACCAGATCTGAGAAGTAGAGACAGGAGTATGGCCATGAGCTCCAGCTGGTTTATGTACTCCTACTGCTCTTGTGAAGACCAGATTCCACTTACTGTGTGGTCATTCAGATGCCCTACCCAACCTAGCAGGGAGGAATCTGTTGTAACAGTGAGTGTTGTGGACATTTTTTGGAATGGGACTCCTTCCATGATACTGTCTCCTTCCTTCCACCACTCTAGAGCCCTAACCAACCAGGCTTGCTGTGACTGGTATTAGCTGGCTCAGTGGGTTTGACCTTTAATGCCAGTGCCTTCT
This sequence comes from Neoceratodus forsteri, assembly GCA_016271365.2. Classification (NCBI taxonomy): domain Eukaryota; kingdom Metazoa; phylum Chordata; order Ceratodontiformes; family Ceratodontidae; genus Neoceratodus; species Neoceratodus forsteri. The sequence continues at coordinate 1,673,666,309 of CM028129.1, read as the reverse complement.
TCAGGAGCACAAACATCTCATCTGTAAGAGGGCCCAGGGCACCACAGCTGTTGCTGCTTGCATGTGCCCTAGCAGCTGCAAGAAGACCCCACTACTGGCCTTGGCTCTCCTAGCTTGTAAGATCTAGTACAAGGAAACAGGCTTTCCAATCTTGCCTGTGGCACAAATGTCCCCTCCCCCCAGAGCAGTGTCCAACTCTGTTCCTATGAAAACCAGCACTTGGCTGGGTTCCAGCTGGGACTTTCCTGCTAAGTAGAAAGCCCAGACTTTCAATGGTGTTTCTCACCACTGCAATGCAGCATGATGCCTCTTGTTTTGCCTTCCTGTGACTAGCCTGTCGTTCAGGTGAGGATACACTGTTAGCTATTTACTTCTCAGAAATACAGATGCTGCTGCTAGGCACTCTGTGAACACCCTTGAAGCTGAGGTTAGGCCAAGACAATATGGTAAACAGATGCTGCTCTTTTCCTCATCCAAATCTTGATAGTTTCTATGGAGGTGTGTCTGTTAATATTTTGAATGTTTCTTTTTTTATGTGCCTGTTCAAGAATCTATCATCTTCCTTTCTTGTGAGAAAGTATCTTGAGAGGAGGCCCATTCCCCACTGTGAAGGAAGGACCTTTTCTATGGCTTTTATCTTTAGCAATTTCTTTACCTCCAGCTCTAGCTGGATTGCTTCCTGAGGCTGGAGTGGAGAAAAAGCCTTTGGATTTTTTAGTTTCAGGAAGCTTGTAAATTGAAGGGCTAAACCCTGATTTCACCATTTCCAGCACCCACTTGTCTATGGCGATGGTTTTCCACTCCTGGAAGTAGTGCGATAGGTGGCCTCCCCACTGGCAAGGGTTCTATTATGGCCTGCACAGAATCAGTAAATTCTGTTTTTCTTGAGATTTAAGAGCTAGTGCTTGCTTCTGACTTGCACCTCTCCTGCCTCTGCCTCTTGAGCAACCCTTCTGAGGAGGGTAGTCACAGTAGGAGTAAGGCCTTTGATAGCAAGCCCTGCCCCTACCTCCCCTTCCATATGGCCTGAAGTAGAAGCTCTCTCCTTCTGGGTCAAACCTGCATAAATTGTCTTTTTGCTCATCCACCTTTTTCATGTAGGCTTCTGTTTTATCCTCAAAGAGGTAGGGTCCATTGAATGGGAAGTCCAGAACCATGGCAGCATAGCTGAAAGGTTATAGAAACGAGCTGTGAATGAGCATGGTACATCCAGCACACCTGGGTTCAATTCCCACAACTTCCGCTTGCACACTATGCGACTCTGAGCAAGTCACTTAACCACCTCAGTGCTTGTGGGTCGCCCTTGAAAACAGGCACTGACCCAGTAGCCTTACCTGGTTACCAAAAGAATAATAATAAAAAAAAAATTAAATAATGTGTAACCTCATTAGACCTACTGCGTGCCCTTGAGGCTGCGTTATCTGCATTTACAGCCAGGAAAAACTGATACTTTGTGGCTTCCAGTGCATCTTTTTGCAGTTTCTGCTAGATCGTTGCCAATTTCACCTCTCACCTTTTCACTTAGGGCGTGCACAGTATTCAAATAGTTTTATGGTACTGTGCAGTGTATGCCATGTAAGCAGCCTGCCGCAACTGTTGGGTGGCTAAAGTGTACACTTTTCTTGCCACATAATCCAGCTTTCTGGAATCCTTTCCTGGAGCCATGGAAGCTATTGACACTTTAGATTTTTCACATGCAGCTTCCTGCACAAATCCCTCTTGATAAGGGTGGGAATGCAAGACTTTAACCCCCCTGCTTCTCTACTTGATATTTCTATGCACCAAAATCTTGTTAGTGGCTTTTCCAAATGATTTGTGAATGGGCCTGAGAAGCCTTTTAGATGACGGCAGTCTCAGAATATCCATAAATTCTGCCTCCTTAATATCCTCGTCTGTCTCTATATCTAGAGTGTCAACCATATGTTTTGCAAAAGTGGAACACGAGGAAAAATACTCATTTACTCTTGGTGTGGAACCAAAATGCTATTCAAGGGATACGTCAGGGTCAACTATAATTTGACACTTGATAATTTGATAACAGAATTTGATGGCAGATAAGGACCGCTTGGCTTACCTAGTCTGCCCATTTCCCTATCTAATGGGTAGGCTGCATATCTAGTTAACCAACAGCCTACTTCCTCCTACCCTCCACTAGAATTGCCTTGCATCTGTCAGACAGACATTTGTCCCATGCATTCTTGAATTCCCCCACTGTTTTTGACTCTACGACCTCCTGAGGAAGGCAATTCCATGCATCTGCAACCCTCTCTGTGAAGAAATGCTTCCTCCCATTACCTCTGAGCAGTCCCCCCATCTTCAAATTATGCCCCCTTGTTCTTGCACATCTCTTTTTCCAAAAGATGCTACCCTCTTGGACTTTGTTGATTCCCTTGAGGTATCTGAAAGTTTCTATCCTGTTTCCCCCACTCCCTCCTTTCCTCGAGGCTATACATCTTAAGCTCCTTTAGTCTTTCCTCATGTGTCTTCTGGTGCAGACCCTGCACCATTTTGGCTGCCCTCCTCTTGACAGCCTCCACCCTGTCTATGTCTTTGCAGAGATGGGGTCTCCAGAACTGTACACAGTACTCCAGGTGTGGACTTACCAACTATCTGTACAGAGGGCCAACAGCTTCCTGTTTTCTATTGGTGATGCCTCTCCCTATGCATCCCAGTATCCTTCCAGCCCTCCTTACTGCCTTCTCACATTGCTGGCCCACCTTTAGGTAGTCTGATATGACTACCCCCAGGTCCCTTTCCATTTTGTTGTTGTCAGTATCTCACCCCATTGTGTACTCTTCCCTGGGTTTTGTTTCCCAGGTGTATTACTGCACTTCTTAGCACTGAATCTAAGCTGCCATATATTTGACCATTCCTCCAACCTTGCCAAGTCCCTTTTCATCCTTCCCACCCCACCTTGCGTGTTATTAACCCTGTTGCAGATCCTTGTGTCATCTGCAAAGAAGCGTTACTTTCCTTCCAGTCCTCTGCAATGTTACTTATAAAGACATTAAAAAGGACCGGCCCCAGTACTGAACCCCGCGGTACCCCACTAGTAACCCCGCGGTACCCCACTAGTCCCACTAGTGCGGACACACTATCAGGCTGGCTAATTTGTTTATTAATCTTTTGTGCGGGACTGTATCAAATGCCTTGCTAAGGTCTAGGTAGGCTATGTCCACAGCACCTCCCAGGTCTACTACTTTGATCACCCAGTCAAAAAAATCAATTAGATTTGTCTGACATGACCTTCCTGATGTGAATCCATGCTGCCTTGGGTCCTCTGCCCCACTGGCCTCTAGGTACTCAACAATTCTTTCCTTCAGAGTGATTCCATCATTTTCCCTACCACTGAGGTCAAACTGACAGGTCTGTAGTTTCCTGCCTCTGTCTTCCTCCACTTTTACGAAGGGGAATCCCATCCGCCCTCCTCAGTCCTCTGGTACCACCATCCTCCATGATTTATTAAAAGGGTAATCAGTGGTGTTACTAGTTCCTCCCTTAGTTCTTTTAGAATTCTGGGGTGAATCCCATCAGCCCATTACTTTATCCACCTTCAGTTTTAGAGTTCTTTCAGATCCCTCCTCCTGTGAAGGACCATCACCCCAATCCGAGTGCTTCTACTGACTGGATTAGGTATCTCCTCCTGCTTTTCCATTGTGAATACTGAGCAGAAGTATTCATTCAGTATCCCTGCTTTTTCACTGTCGCGCTGTTCCCAACCACCTTCCTCTTTATTCAGCCTCAGTATCCCTGCCTTAGTCTTTCTTTGCTACCTAATGTACCTATAAAAGGTTTTATCCTCAATCAAGTTGGTTATCTTTTCCTCGGTTTGGGCCTTTCCTATTCTGACTGCCTTTCCCGCTTCCTTCTGCTTTAACTGATACAGTTCTCCGTCCTGCTCCTTCTGTGTTTCCTTATACTTCCTGAATGCTATCTTTTTCTCCCTTACCTTCCTCCCTACTTCTTTTGACAACCATAGTGTTTTTTCTTTTGTTTTGGTTGTTGCTTCACACAAGAAGCTTGTGCCTCTATGATGGCGTTTTGATGTTTCCCATTGTTGCTCCACCACCTTCTTGCCTGTTTGCTAGTGCTTTCTGAGGCACTCTCTCATTTGAGAGATCAGCCCTCCTGAAGTCCAGTACCTTCACTTTATGCGGCTTGACTCTACAGCTAAGTTTATAGTGAACCACATGGTGATCACTTGTTCCCAGATGGCTACCCACTTCAAGATCGGAGATCCTCTCTCTCTCCCATTTGAGAGTACCAGGTCTAAGACTGCTCCCTCCGAGTGGGTTCCAAAACTAGCTGTCTGAGGCATGCCCCTGCAGGAGCATCAGAATGGCCCTGCTCTTGGATGTGGCTGCAGCAAAGGTGCTCCAGTTAACATCTGGCATATTCAGGTCCCCATCAGCAATAGCTCCCTTTCTCTGCCATCCCAAGGATGCCTTCTATCATTCCTTGTCCATTTCCTCCCCTGAGAAGGGTCTGTATACAACCCCTGTGCAGATTGGTGCCATTTCCAGTCTCCAGGGTGACCCACAGTGCCTCCTCTCCTCCCCGTTTATCCTTTAGTTCTGTTGCTTTGATCCCTTCCCTTACATAGAGAGCTACTCCTCCTCCTCTTCCCTCCTTGTCCCTCCTGTAGATTGTGCACCCTGGTATGTTGACATCCCAGTCATGGTTCTCTGTGTACCATGTTTCTGTGACTGCCATGATATCCAGGCATCCCTCTTCCAAAGCCACCATTTCGGGGAGCTTTTTACCTAGACTACGGGCATTGGTACTCATTACCCTCCATTTTTTATGGCTTTATTTCTTTTTGCCCCATCCCTGTTCTTACTGCCTTTGTCTTTTCCTCCATTTACCCCTGCCCTTCACCCTATCGACTGCTCTATCTTGGTGTTTACCTCACTAACTACCCTGATTTTTTTTGGGGGGGGCGCGCTAGGATTTCCCTTCTCCTTTTCAGTTCCTCCCCCCCTTGGCTACTTTAAATGCTTGCCTATGAAGCATTTAAACCTATCACCTAGGATCCTGGTTCCCTTCCTGGACAGATACAGACCACTGCGCCTGTATAGGCCTGCATCCCGCCAGGTGGGGCCCCAGTCCCCAATGAAGTCAAATCCCTGAGCTCTGCAACAGATTTTCAACCAGTCATTGAATCCCATGGTGCAGAGTGCCCTAGCCTCATCCATGCCATAGACAGGTAGCACTTCCGAGAAAGCTACCGTGTGTGCTACTCATCTAAGGCCCTTCCCCAACTCCACGAACTCCTGATGCACTGCTCTGATCCCCATTCTGCAATATCCTCTGCTGAAGGCATAGCATGGTTCCTTTTGGGGGAAGGTACAGTCAGATGCTCTTCTTTTTGTTTATTCTTAGCTGGTGTTGATGGCACCAGAGCATCTGTGGCCTTTTTTCTTTCGGCATCCTTAGCATCAGGGTTCCACCTGTTGGGACATCCTGTGCTCTTTCATGATTGCTTGACAGCTTTATCAGTCTTTTTCCTTTTTTTATATCTCAGACTGCTTTTCTGTCACCTTATATTTTTATCTTGAACAAAGTTACTTGAAGATGCGTGTTTCTACCATCTGAGGTACTACACCCATTTTTCTTTTAGGAGAGCTTTTAGGTAACTCAGAAGCAGGATGCAACTCTCTGAACTTAGCCCTTTTCTTTTGTGTTTAGGGGCAAAAAAAGTTCACAAATCACAATTTAAATAGTCATGGTCAGGACCCAAACAATCAAAGCACTGACTGTGGCAGTCTGTTTCTGTTAAGATCTTGTGGCAGGAGTCACAATTTTTAAATTCTGTAGGCCTTGACCTTTTCTTAGGCTTTTTAGTCATACAAAGCGACTGAAAACAGCCAAAAAGAACAGTATTGCAGGTTCTTTAAACAACAAAATTCATAAACCACTAAAAAAAGATTGTAAAGTAAGCAGTTATTCCTATATTTTCAACAATAAAAACTGTTACCACATTAAAGCGGGCCCAGCAAAACTAACTTTTCAGTTCAGGGAAACTGAGCGGGAATCAGGGAAAAAAATTTTTAATAAATAAATATCAAAAAAGTTAAAAAAAATAAATAAGCTCTAATGCAAATATCAACAACTAAATAGCAAAAAAAAAAAGATAGGAGTTTTGGTTTTTTTTCTAAAATAAAGGACTTAGTGGACTTGGAGAGGGCTCAGAGGAGACTGTTCTCTTCAGCAGTGGAAACAAACTTGTTGTTAGAACACTAGCGGAAGCATCACTGCATAGCAACATTTGAATAGAGTTCTGAATCCACAGCACCATTCTAATCTCCGAGGCAACATCTCAGAGTAGAGATGATGCAGTTTTTGTATGGCATCACTACTGCACACGTTAGCAGAAATGTTTTCACTCATGACTCCAGGCAAACGCCCGAATAAAAAAAAATATATATATATATATATATATAGTAGCCAGGTCTCACCTGATGGCTGACCTCAGTTCAGGAGCAGACTCACGAGCCAGTGATTGGGAGGCTAGCTCACAACTGCAAGGGATGGTGTTAGTGACTGCGGTGCTACAGCAATTTCCAGTGGAGGGCCAGGTAACTTACTCCCCTGCCATATGAAATGTTACGTGCATTTATTGCACTATATTAAAAAGGAACGGCAAAAAGAATGGGACAGCCAAACAGAAAATGTAATGCTTGTTGCAGGCACTCTTGGGCCCTGCTTCATGGGTACTCATATTGGAAGGAAGCCAGGGTAGCACTGAATGGAAAAACTCAAGGCTGCGGGACCACGATCCCACGGTGCAAGCGGGAAAGGTTGCCTGCTCCCCTCACGTTGACAGCAAAACCAAGGTACCGTCGTACTCAAGGAGAGCTAAAAACAAAATTAAAACAGTCCTTGAAGCAGTGAGCTACTAAATTCATACAAAGATTATTTTACCATTTGAAAAAAAAAAAAAAAACTGCTAGTGCTCACAGACTGCTGAATTGGTGCACCTCAGCCACTTGCCCCAGCACTTCAACTCACTCGAGTCTTCATGCAGGGTGTGGCTACAGGAGGAAAAATTTCAAAATAAACACATCAGCTCATTAATATTCATATGGGTGCCATGTAACATTTGAAACTAAACACATTTCTACAAAAAGAAAAGATTACTCACTTTAGTAATCTTATTTTTTCCAATGTATTCTTCTATATTCATAGCTCTCTGCAGTCAACCTCCTAAGCAAAGCTGCCTTGAGATAATGGAACTATATGCTAATGATAGAACTATCATTGGCTAGTGCCACATATTCAAACTGCTGCCCTTATCAGCTGCAACGTTCCACCAACAAATCAGATTTCTAAGGAGCCTAAAGGCAACCTATATGAAGGCTAATATACGAATCTCAATGTAACACAACTAAGCTGTCCATGACAGCAGAAACACCATAAGATTATTGTAATCCTTGAGAATGCCAGAATCACCTGGAAAAAGAAGAATTAAATATTTCCCACTAGGGCTAAAAATTATGCATGCCAGAGTTTGGGATGTTCCATTAAAATACTAGGTCAGGAGTGCAGAGGCTCTGGTTCTGGAAGGGGAGGTACGGTGAGAGAGTTGTGAATATAGAATACCTTGGAAGAAACACGATTACTAAGGCGAGTCATTTTTTCTTCTAATCCCAGGTATTCTTCTATATTCCTAACTCTCTGCAGATTTCAAAGCAGTACCTTTGGAGGTGGGCAGAGAACCTACTTAGGAAAGAGGCTCTGCAGGACTGCTGTGCCAAACCTGTTATCACTTCTAGACTGTGTGTCCAAACTGTAGTATTTAGTCAAAATCTGTAAAGCAGCTATCTGGAGGACAGTGCACACATTTACTAAAGGAATATATCTGGATGCTGCTTTAGTAGCAGCTGTGCCCCTGGTTGAATGAGCCCTCAGCCCTGCTGGGGGTTCCTTGCCAACTTTGGAATAGCAAAACAATGCACTGGACTATCCAGCAAGAGACTGACCTCTTAGAAGCTGGGGTGCCCTCACCTACATCCCCACAGATAAGGAACAGCTGTTTGTCATGTCTATGATCCCTGGTGTGGGTCATATAGTAACTTAATGCCCTTTTGACATCCAGACTATGGAGTCTACGCTCATCACCTGAACTAATATGTTCAGTGAAGAAAACTGGCAATGTAATGGACTGGTTTAAGTGAAAATCAGAAACCACCTTGGGGAGGAATTTTCTATTTGTTCTCAGCACCACTGTCATTATGGAAAGAAAGACAGTCCTCCTTAACACACAGGGCTTGAACTTCACCAATTCTTCTAGCCTGGTTAAATAAAGTGATTGATTGATTGATTGATTGAAGTAACTGCAGCCAGAAAAACAGTTTTCCAGGTAACATATTTTAAATGTGCAGAGGACATAGGCTCAAAAGGAGGTTTCATGATCTGAGTAATGCATATGTTCAGGTCCCATACTGGAACTGGTTCCCTAACATGTGGGTGCAAATGGCACAGACTTTTAAAGAACTTTTTGAAAATGGGATTGGATGCCAGGGAGATACCTCTCCCAGTAGAAATATAGGCAGATATTGATGCCAGATGCACTTTCAGGGATGTATGTTTTAACCCTTGAGAGTGGAAGTATGTGAGGTAATCCGGGACAGCTGGGATCTCCACTAGAGTAGGAGAAATCTCTTTGGACCCACACCAAATAGAAAACCTCTTCCATTTTGAAGCATAGGTTCTCTTAGTGGAAGGCTTTCTATATCCTTTCAGGACATCCAGAATGCTTTGAGAGAGATTGCCTCCTAGAATACACCTGTAGGTGGCAGCAAATGTACTGCTGTGTGTCCCAGAACGACTACAGAAGTCAGCTACAGACTTCCTGTGTGCCCTAACAACATCTAGAGACGTCGCTCACATGTTTTAATATTACCTGCCAGCCAGACTTGATTAGAATTTACTGCATAGCACTATTAGAAAGGTATTGCGTTGAACAACTTTGCCACTGATACTTCATGTGTATCAAGTACACTTTAGGAGTTATTTACATTTGTTTAGGACATGGTGTGAATGGCAGATATTTGGGCCATCAAGCCTCACCTAAGCACCTTGCATAAAATGGGAAAAAATACATTTTTTATACTAGAAAAATGCTTTTTTGTATAAATGTACTATTACAACTACATCTAATGTATGGATGCTTAATTTGGTGTTGATATGTTACATATTTCCACAACCAAAAATGGCTTACGTTGCCTTTTTTTGTACAACAAAATGGTTATTTCGACTAGTATAGAAAACAAAATTACTTATTATTAATTACATAGCACCATTGGAAAGATAATTTTGCGCTGAATAACTTTGCTACTCATACTTTGTGTGTAGCACTTACGGTTCATGAGGTACTAGCATTTGTTTGTGGCATGCTAATTATGGATCGATTTTGCTTAGAAAGGCCCAGGATGCAGTGTTAAGAGTATACAGGAGGCAAGCGGTGGAACTCTCAAAGAGCTCCTGTGGAGTGAATGAGTTAAGTTTGCATATTCTAAGTCCTCAAGAGCCATGCCTCGAGTCTGAGAGACCCGAGATTTCAGATACAGAATCTTGCCCTGGTGGGAGGTCAACAGGTTGTGCCTCCTGGGTAAGTGGATTGGTTTGGCTACAGACATGGAGAGTAGTAAAGGGTACCATGGATGGCTGGCCCAGTCTGGTGCTATCAGAATCATTGATGCAGGTTGTGACCCAAGTTTGATCAGGACTCTGAAAATGAGAGGGAAGGGAGGAAAAGCATACAGACTTCTCCCTAACCAGTTCAGAGCCAGAGCATCCAATGGGATTGTTCCCTTGGCTGGTGGTCTGCAGCAAAAAGAGGGGCAGATGACTGTTCTTTTAGGATGAAAGATCCACCTCTGGTGTGCCCCATCTCCTGAAAACTGAGTCCAGCACTCCCCTGTTGATGGACCACTCATGATGTGCCTGACTGACTCTGGTAGGGCATCTGCTAGGGTGTTGTCCTTTCCTGGCACATGAATGGCCTGTAATGAGGCCTTCAGTGAGTAAACCAGACTCTCATTGCTTCTGTGCATAGAGGGTGTGACCTTGTCTCCCCGTTTATATAGTACAGTGCTGTGGTGTTGTCTGTCCAGACTTGCACCACTTTTCCTTGTACCAGATGGGCAAATGTTTTCAAGACCAGAAACACTGCTCTTATCTCCAGCAGATTTATATGCAGGAGTGACTCTGTGATGGACCAGGTTCCATGACTGGTGTGTTCCCCTAAGCAAGCACCCCACCATAACAGAGAGGCATCGGTTGCCAGAATAACTGATGGAGTTTCCCTTTGGAAAGGTACCCCTTCCCTAAGGTTGTCTGCTTCCTTCCACCATTGAAGGGCCTGCAGCAAAGTTCTTGTTACTGGAACTGGTTTTGTCAAATCGTCTTTTCTTTGGCATCAGTGTGCCCTGAGATGAAACTGTACATCTCTCATTTGGAACCTGGTTCCCAGGACTGTGCCTGTTGCTGCATCCATATGTCCCAGAAGTTGCAGAAACCGTCTTGCTGATTGTGATTCATTCAGCTTGAATGAGGTATCTGCAGAATGCTTTGCACCCTGTCCTGAGGTAGGAAAGCTCTTTCCTTCACCATGTTCAGTTCTGCTCCTATGACATGCAGAACTTGTACTGAAGGGAGAACAGATTTTTCCAGATTTACCAGGAATCCTAGAGACTGTAGCAAGTTTAGATGGTCTTGTACCTGCTGTGGTGAACTTCCCACCACTAGCCAGTCGTCGAGATAAGGGAAGACTGATATGCCTAAACTTCTTAGGTATGCTACTGCCACTGTCAGGCACTTTGTAAACTTCCTGGGTGCTGAAGTGAGGCGGAAAGGTACAGCTGAGAATTGGTAATGTCCTGATGGAAGTCTGAATCTGAGGTACTTCCTGTGAGATTCTTATTGGGATGTGAAAGTAGGCATCTTTTCGATCCAGAGATGCCAGCCAATCTCCCTGCTGGATTATTGGCAAAAGCATTGCCAGTGTGACCATTTTGAACTTTGGTTTTATTAGGTGCCTGTTCAATAGTCAGAGGTCTAGAATAGGCCGCCGCTCCCCATTTTACTTTTTGGTGAAGTGGTATATTGAATAGAAACCTCTTCCTTTCTGATGAATTGGAACACACTTCACTGCTTTTAGCTGGAGGAGGCTTTGAATCTCCTGCTCCAGAAGTTTTTTCTATGAGGGAAACTGTTGATACTTGGCTGCTTCTAGCCCAAACCTGGCTGTTTCACCTAAATCATCAGAGAGAGGTGAAGGAGCCTTCCCTGCCATGGCTAACTTG